>PVHX01012173.1:21089-60744 GCA_004024805.1 Geosciurus inauris | reverse complement strand
AAAAAAAAAAAACCAAAAAGCATAGAAAGTAAGAAGAGGTTAGGAGAAATGTGAAGGTTGCATGTTAAATGGGCCACAGTAAGCACTGCAGGAGGGAAATGTCATTCTGCAAAACCTCTCCAGCTGCATAAAAAGAGGCAGTGATGAACTGAAGAGGGAACCCTGGCAGGCTCTATTTAGACAGCAAAATGTATAAGAAGCTGGGAGATGTGATATGCTTTAGGTTAGATTTCTTAGGCTGCTTCCCCAAAAATCGAGGTATCTAGAGACAAAAAAAAAAAAAAAAAAAATCCACGAATCCTAAATAGCTCCCAAAATGTTTTATCAGGTCTTTTCACATACAAAAGTAGACTGGCTCCTTAGCATGTTTAAACCATAGACAACAGAGGCCATAGGCAGATACTCAGTATAAAGGCTAATGCACAATTCATAACTACTACCTCTCAGATATTATGATTTGTAATACAGCATCTCATTTACTCACCACCAAATTTAGTTAGTAACCCTGTTTCATAGATAAGAATATGGAAGCTCAGATATGTTAATTGTTTTGCCCAGGATCTTATGACTAGTAAGTACTGGGGCTAAATTTTGATTAAAAGATTTTTTTGCTGAGGTAAAATGAATTTACTTGCTAGCTATCAAGCCCCAATGACTCCCTAAAGAAACACTTTTCTTTGTCTAACAGAATAATTGTGGTAACATCTACAGACTGTTACCAGACACATGGATTCTGATCTTAACCACAGTTATAATATGGATCCCTTTGGCAGTCCAGTGAAGCCTAAGGATTCTGCTCAGAATGGTTTAGAACACATAAGTAAGATTATGAGGGAAGCAACTTACATTGAAAATAAAGATGCAATTATTTTTCTATTCAAGTTTCTGGACCCCTGGATTCAATTTGTAGAGTCCTCTAGGAGTGTCTGTGAAGCCCAGCTTAAAAACTCTTATGAAGAAAAGGGAGGGAATGTGGGAATGAGTATCCCCAGTGTGGTGCAAATGCTTTTCATAGACTATTTTATTTAATATCTTCAACATCCTTATAAAGGAGGAATCAAGATTTTATATGGACATAATTTAGGCTTACAGAGGTCAAACTATTTGTCTGTTGCCACTCTAAGAGTTACTGGTAGAGATGGTCTGATGGCAGCTAAATGTTGAGATAAGAAGAGCATGGGTGGTGCAGGGAGACTTGATCAGCATTTCTCCTTTGGAATAGCTGGTCTTTTATTCCCTGACTTTCAAGAGTCAGGAAGGAAGTGACACTGGAACAATTTAGAGGAAATAACAGCACCAGGTGTGTAGCAGATTATGTACCTTTAAGGCAAACAGTCGGATGCCCACCCTACTCCCACTACCCTCAATAGAAGAATGTTTCTTTATCCTATTAAAACGAAATAAGTGTGTATGATCTTCTTTTGCCAGTGAGATGTAGTTAAGTATGTCATTTCTAAGCCAATGTTTTAAGAACTACCTTATGGTTCACCTAGTCTCTATTCTGTCCCTACTAGAAGCTGCTCCATCAGTTTTGGTCTTGGAGTAAAGATGACATGGACATGACCCACGAATAAGAAGTGACTTCTATTTTGTGAGCCATTGACATTTTAGGGTCATTTGTCACTAGAGTTTAATTTCTTCTATTGTAGCACACTGTGGAAATAGTCCTGAGGCTTTCCTTTGTCCTTTGAATGATGGTGTTCTATGGGTATGACAGAGCTGGAGATGCTAAGGGTGTGAATCATCTATACAATGCCTCATAAGTATGAAACATATTAAAGAAATTCAAAAATTCAAAAATAGAACATTTTGTGGAGTTGTAAGAGAATTTAAAATTCTAAGAAAAGTGCTTTTCCCTTCAGGGCGCTTGTCTGCCACCAGTCACAAAGCATCACACACAGAGAGCAAAACAACTGCAATGCCTAGTTCTAGGAAAGGAACTAATAGAACATCCAATGGGGCACTGCAGCAGGGCCCTCCTATAGGACACAGGCCAAGAAGGCTCCCCATCCTAATCAGGAATGATACTGGGTAGTGACATTTTAAAAAAAGATTAGTGTTTCTTAGAAAGATTTCCCAAATCTCCACTAGTCTCAGATTTAATGTATACATTGTATGGGTATATATTGTTTTTCTATATCCTCTATTAAAAGTGTTTTTTGTTTTGGTGCTACTAGGGATTAAACCCAGGGACACTTTACCACCGAGCTAATTCCTAGCCCTTTTTATTTTTTTATTTTTAGACAGGGTTTTGCTCAATTGCTTAGGGCCTAAGTTGTTCAGGCTGGCCTCAAATTTGTGATCCTCCTGTTTTAGCCTCCAGAGTCACTAGGATTACAGGTGCCACATCCAGTTAAATGCGCTTTTAAGGTACATTTAGAATATCTTTCTTCTCTTATAAAAGACTCTCCCAGAAGTATTAGGAAAGTATATGTAAACAGTATTTCTGGAGGTAGGGTGGCTTTAAGGTTAATGAGAGGATAAAGTTGAGATAAACATATACTGGAAACAGGCTGGGGAAATAGTTCAGTGATAAAGCACCTGCCTAGCATACATGAGGCCCCATCGCCACTTAAAAAATAAACAACAATAAAATCATATTTAAAAAAAAAAAAAGATACACTGGAAACAAGTTTTTTTTTTTAAAAAACCAAACCATAAATGAAATTAAAATGATGTAAAATAAAATATGAGAAGGAAAATTGGGATGACACATTTACTATTCCAAAGCAAGTTACAAATTATATGGAACCTCTGTTAAGAATAAACTGCAGAATGTGAGAGAAAGGCAAGGAATAAAAAGAAACACATAAGCACATACACACATATATACCTATATACACATGTGTAGGTTATATACCTATACATACATACCTGTATGTGTGTATATTATAATACACACACACACACATATATAATATAATAACATACACACACACATGCGTGTGTGGCAAACTGGGTAAAAGAGCTTAAAATCCAAGACCTAAATCTTTTCATCCAAAGAGGTAACCCAATCTCCCCATGTGATCTGAATTGCAGCCAAAAGGTATGGATATGCTTCCACGGCAAATGAAGTAACAAGCAATGTGTACCAAAGATCTGGCTGTAAAGGAGAAAAAAGGAAAGAAAGAAAAAAAAAAGCAAAACGAAACAAAATTCTTCCAGAACCCTTTTTTAGTTATAAACCCAAATTCAAGTTATGACTTAAACACAAACTGTTTTAGTTAGTTTTTTTTCCCACTGTGACCAAAATACCTGACAAGAACAATGAGAGGAAGAAAAGTTGATTTGGCTTATGGTTTCAGAGGTCTCAGTCCATAGATGGCCAACTCCACTGCTCTGGCCCTGAGGTGAGGCAGAACATCATGGTGAAAGGGTGTGGTGGAGAAAAGTAGTTCAGGACATGACAATCAGGAGACAGAGAGAGAGGGAGAGAGGGAGAGATGGAAAGAGGGAGAGAGAGAGGGAAGGAGGGAGGGAGAGAGGGAACTTTTTCTTCACCAGGGACAAAATACATACCCCAGTGTTTTACCTCCTCTAGCTACACCCTACCTACCTACAGTTACCACACAGTTAATCTATTCAAGTGAATTAATGTACTAATTAGTTTAAGGCTCTCATCACCCAATCATTTTACCTCTAAAATTTCTTACATTGTCTCATACATGAGCTTTGGGGGAACACTTCATACATAAACTGCAACACACACACACACCAAACCACTTAAAGATGAGCATTATCACAAATAGAGAACCATAGTGGTCTTTACAGAGAACGCAGTGGTGCATGCCTGTAATTCCAGTGACTCGGGAGGCTAAGGCAGGAGGATCACAAATTTGAGGCCAGCCTCAGCAATTTAGTGAGGTTCTATGCAACTTGGAGAGACTCTGTGTCAAGTTAAAAAACAGCAAGGGGGACTGGGGTAGGGCTCAGTGGTAGAGTGCTTGCCTAGCATGCGTGAGGCACTGGGTTCGATTTTCAGCACCACATATAAATAAATAAATAAATAAATAAAGGTCCATTGACAACTAAAAAATATTAAAAAAAAAAACAAACAGCAAGGGCTGGGATGCAATTGACTGGGAAAGTGCCCTGAGTTCAGTCCTCAGGGGGTGGGGGTGGGGGAGAGAGAAAGATAAATACCTAGATATAAATATCCAGCCCTAGCATTTCATTATCCTTACCTTGCTAGGTTTTCAGGATAGAGGAAAAAAGTTTTCAAGAAAAGTAAATACTCTGATTTGTAGTGAATATATACACACTGGATATTCTTGCACATAACATTCATATACATATGCACATAGGTATACATGTATGTTTCAGAGCAACTTGAAGTGGGCATGGCATATTATTTATCCATCAATCCCTCAACAGCAAACTACTGGTGATTATTATCCATGCAGGAAAAAAAAAAAAACATAAGGGAGTCTCTATAGAAAATATTATCCAGGAGAGGGAAAGATATACAACCTGAATATTAAGATTTAAAATATCTTTGTAAGTAATCAGATTCTATAGAATACTTGTATTACCATGCATGAAATTATTTTCAAACTAAAGATCTGGCTATAAAAAAACTGTGAACAGAGTCACTTTTTTAGGCTATTTTTTCTTTTAAAAATAGCTTTATTGAAAAAATTTATATGTCATCAATTTCTCCCATTTTTAAGCATATAATTCAATGAACTGTAATGCACTGACAGAGTTGTGTGACTATTACTACAGTCTAATTTTACAATATTTCCTTCATGCTAAAAGAAAAGAAAAGAAAAAAAAAACTTCAAGCCCATGCAAAGTCACTCTCTATTTAGGATATTTTTCTTTTCTTTCCTTTTTAATTTTCAGGACTGGAAATTAAACCCAGGGGTACTTTACCACTGAGCTACTTCCCTAGTACCTTCCCTCAGTCTTTGTTTTTGATTAATTAATGGATTCATTCATTCTAATTAGGTATATATGACAGCAGAATGCATTTTGATTCATTGTATACAAATGGAGCACAACTTTTCATTTCTCTGGTTGTACATGAGGTAGCATCACACCATATATGCAGTCATACACTAGAGCAATGATGTCCATCTCATTTCCACGATCTTTCCTGTCCCCACACCCCCTCCCCTTTCCTCTCTCCCCTTTGCCCAAAGTTCCTCCATTCTTCCCATGCCTCCCCCCATTATGGATCAGCATCCACTTATCAGACAGAACATTTGGCCTATAGTTTTTTGGGATTGGCTTACTTCACTTAGCATGATATTCTCCAACTCCATTCATTTACCTGCAAATGCCATAATTTTATTCTCTTTTAATGTTGAGTATTGTGTATATATACCACAGTTTCTTTATCCACTCATCTACTGAAGGTCATCTAGGCTAGTTCCACAGTTTAGCTATTGTGAATTGAGCTGCTATAAACATTGATGTGGCTGTGTCACTATAGTATGCTGATTTTAAGTCCTTTGAGTATAGAATGAGGAGTGGGATAGCCGGGTCAAATGGTGGTTCCATTCCAAGTTTTCTAAGGAATCTCCATACTGCTTTCCAGATTGGCGCCAATTTGCAGTCCCACCAGCAATGTATGAGTGGGCTTTTCTCCCACATCCTTGACAACACTAATTGTTGTCTGTGTTCTTGACAACTGCCATTCCAACTGGTGTGATATAAAATCTTAAAGTAGTTTTTGATTTGCATTTCTCTACTATTAGAGATGAACATTTTTCATATATTTATTGATAACTGTATTTTCTTTTTCTGAGAAGTGTCTGTTCAGCTCCTTAGCTCATTTATTGAGTTGTTTATTTTTTTGGTGTTATTTTCTGAGTTCTTTATATATCGGAGAGATAGTGCTCTATCTGATGTGTGTGTGGCAAAAATTTGCTCCCAAAATGTAGGCTCTCTCTTTACCTCATTGTTTCTTTTGCTGAGAAAAAGCTTTTTAGTTTGAATCCATCCCATTTATTGATTCTTGATTTTATTTCTTGAGCTTTAGGAGTCTTGTTAAGGAAGTTGAGGCCTAATCCAACGTGATAAAGGTTTGGGACTTTTTATTCTATTAGGCGCAGGGTCTCTTGTCTAATTCCTAAGTCCTTGATCCACTTTGAGTCTTGTCCATGGTGAGAGATAGGAGTTTAGTTTCATTTTGCTGCATATGGATTTCCAGTTTTCCCAGAACCATTTGTTGAAGAGTCTATCTTTTCTCCAATGTATGTTTTTGGCGTCTTTGTCTAGTATGAGATAACTGTACTCATGTAGGTTTGTCTCCGTGTCTTCCATTCTGTACCATTGGTCCACATATCTATTTTGGTGCCAATACCATCCCGTTTTTGTTATTATAGCTTTGTAGTATAGTTTAAGGCCTGATATTGTGATGCCTCCTGCTTTACTCTTCTTCCTCCCACCTTTTAAGACAGTAAATTTTATTGGTTTCTTACACAGTAAATGCTAATTGATATCTAACTAGAACTCTATATGTCTTTAAAATGATATGTAGGGGAGTAAGTCAAATTACATGTCAAATATAATCAACAAAACTCCACAACCACATGTAGAAGTTTTGAAAACCACAAAGAATACCACCCAGATGTACTTCCATGAAGTTGCTGACATTGAGAGGTCAAGTGAATTATAAAAAGCAATTGTTAGCACAATAACCTATGTCTTAAGTTTTCTTAAATTACAAAAAGTGTTTACTTAAACATAAAATATAAAAAGGTTCTGTAACATGAATGTAATACTATATTCCATTACATTTTTTTCTTTCCTCCTTTTTTACTGGTACATTATAGTTGTACATAATGATGAGATTTGTTGTTATATATATGCACACAATATAACAATATAATTTAATCCTCAACCCTTTTTAAATATTTTGAGGCAGGGTCTTGTTACATTACTGAGGGCCTTGCTAAGTTGCTGAGGTTGGCTTATTCTTCATGCTTTAGCCTCTCAAGTTGCTGACATTCTAAGACATGTGTCATTGTACCCAGCTTAGACTATTTTTCTTAATTTTCATTTTTGTTTTTCAAGTGTTTGAAATTTTTCATGAAATTAAGTATAAATAGTAATAATATAAAATAGAAATGTCAACATACTCCCCATGAAAAACTATTATGATATGTGACAAATAGTAAAACATCTCCAAAGCCAAATATAAAGGATTCATTTATTAGGTGCCTGAAAGTAATACTTTTTTTTTGTCTTTACAAACTATAAGGTATTTCAAAAAATAGATAAGGAAAGTGTTTTTAGCACTTTGGGTATACATTTACAACTTCTAAGCAAATTATTTTGAAAAGCAAACAAATGTATATAGTTCATTTATTCACCTAAATTCTTATTACTCAGAATCACACTGCATACACCAGAAAGTCCTTTAAGTTCACATCTCTTTTTCAGCTATCCTTTTGGTCTGGATCCACAGAAGTAACAAAAATGTTCAAAAGGTTGCCACAGTCATACAAGGAAATAATACATACATATAAAATAATGAAAAAACCTATGAACCACAATTTACATGGATAAAGAGCAATCTTCATTCATTCTTTTAAATTATATCACTTAATTCTAATATGGACTTGATGTGTGTTCACTGGAATGAAAATCCATGAATGCTTATTTCAAGATAAAGAAGTATTTCCAAATTATTTTTTCAGAGAAAATGGTGAAGGAAGATTATAAGGTGAAATTAAAGTTCACTTTTGAAAACATCACTACTATTGAATGGCCTTTAAAAAAGATATCATACAAGTCAGATGAGAGCATACTCTATAGTAAAAGTTCAATATGATAGCTATTAAATATTTAAAATGTCACAGCTGGAAAAAATTCAGATATTCTCTCTCTCTCTTGCTTGCTCGCTCCATGCCCTTCCCTCTTCTTTCTTTTTTTTCATACCAGGGATTGAGCTCAGGGGCACTCGACCACTGAGTCACATCCCAGCCCCATTGTATATTTTTTATTTAGAGTCTCACTTGTTGCTTGTGCCTTGCTTTTTTGCTGAGGCTGGCTTTGAACTTGAGATCCTCTTGCCTCAGCCAAGCCACTGGGATTATAGGCATATGCCAGCACACCCAGTTCAGATATTGTTTAAGTGTAAAAGAACTTAAAATATCTCAATAATAAGTGCTTTATATTCATCACATATTGAAAGATAAAATTTTCCATATATTAGTTTAAATATGAAAATTTTTTCTTTTTGAATTTTAAGTGTGACCACTAGCAAATTTAAAATTATATTTCTTTGGATACAGATATAGTGCCATTTCTTTTGGAACCCTACTAGGTTCCTATTTCTTTCCCCATAGGTTCTTTCTCTTATAGTTTAGTATCTTCTTTCAGACTTTTGTTACATGTCTTTAACGTATGGTTTAGAAACATATAGCAAATGCTATCCATTTTCCATAAAAACATGTTCATATTATACATATGGCACTGTAACTTGTTTTATTCACTTAATATAGTGAAGATTTTTGTGTCACTACATATAGAACTACCTCACTGTCTTCTCTCTCTCTCTCTTTCTCTCTCTCTCCCTCTCTCTCTCTCTCCCTCTCCCCGTCCCTCCCTCCCTCCCTTCCTTCTTTTCTTTCTTCTTCCCCCCAGGGATGCTTGACCACTGAGTTATAGTGCTGGCCTCTTTTTAACTTTTATTTTGAGACAAAGCTCCACTAAATTGACCAGGCTGCTCTCAAACTTATGATCCTCTTGCCTAAGCTTCCTGGGTTTCTGAGATTACAGTCATATGCCACCATGCCTGGCTATCTCACTCTTCTTTATTTTATTTTATTTAATATTTTTTTTAGTTGTTGATGGATCTTTATTTTATTCATTTATTATTTATATGTGGTGCTAAGGATTGAACCCAATGCCTCATGCATGCTAGGCAAGTGCTCTACCTCTGGGCCACAGCCCCAGCCCCTATCTCACTCTTCTTAATGATGAATCATTATCCATAGTATGGATGTACTGTAATTTTCTTCAGATCCCAGTAATAAATGTTTAGGTTATTTCTTACTCTGTAGTACCATAGACAATGCTGCAACTTAGCAAGACCCTATCTGAAAACAAAATATTAAAAAAGGGCTGAGGATGTGGCTCAGTGGTTAAGCACCCTTGGGTTCAATCCCCAGTACTTTAAAAAAAAAATCACCAGAACATAAGAAAAAAGGTCATTGGATTAATACTCAATTTTGATTATGTATAGTACCAACATAAAACACAACATAAAATATGGTCACCTTAATCAACCAACATATACATTTCATGACCACATAAAGAAGCCTATTCCTGAGTCAACTTATGGAGATAAAAACTTTAAAAACTAAATACTTTTATTATTTTGTAACTTAAGTGTCAGAACAAGTGAAAATTGACATAAGTATTAACCTCGATTATTTGATTATCATTATTGTCAAAAAATTACTTATAGAATTCTGACCATGTATCAGACCCTGGAAATATAAAGAAGTGTTTTAGTTTTATCAATAATTTCGTATCAAAGTATAAGTGTGCAGGTTCTTTCTCTTAAGTAGTTTAAAACATGATTTATGCCCTGAGGATTTAAAATTTAGTTGGAGATACAGTGCATAAAAGGATTCAACAAAACTGTGGAGTATGTAAGTGTGAATGAACGCCATAGTCTAGAGGCTATAAGGATACACAATGATGATCCCTGGAGACTTGGGGTGAGGAATGGAAAAGGTAACAGGAAAGCTGGGCTCTTCTTGAATGGAGATTACTGAAAGCAAGAATGCTGCTGCTTCCCACATATCCTGGTGACACAAATGGTGCCACCACAGTGCTCCTGGGGTCCAAGTAGGCGGCAGCTTCTGGAACCAACAGGGCTCACTGCCCCTGCCAGACAATGACCTGAGTTGACAGCTGCCATGAGGTGGTTTCAGAGTGGCTGCAGCCAGCAAACTGAGACTGGAATATGGGCAGAGAATAGGTTTAGGACCAACTCTTGAGTATCTCTTTCAGATAGGGACTGAGAAGAAAGGAAATAAAAATAATACCACAAAAGGGGAGAAAATTCCAGGAACATCCTTCATCTTCTCCCCACAGTCCCAATTTTTCCCAAATAATTTGGAAAAACGAAGAACAAAATGATTGAATTGCTATTATCTTCCAAAAAGGCATTTTCACACAGACAAAAGAAAATTAACATGCTTCTTACTTTACATTTGGCTCAAGTAAGATAACCTAAACCAAAGAAATGTGAGTTGATAGCTGGGTCTTAGATACCACAGAAGAATATTCACTGACAGTTAATTATCGGAATGTCAAATCATTATACTACCTAATTTACCAGCACATTTTCAGCTGGTCACAAGTGCCCTGCTGTGGTCTAAAACAGAGGTTTACTTATTAATCAGAGTGGCCTTACAGAGTTAATTCAGTTTGAGAATAACAGAGAAATAAATGAAGCTAACTTAGCCTTTGTCTTCATTCTCATTCTAAAGAAAAGAATAAAGACTTCTAACAGGGGAGGTGATACAAAGAACACTTTGCAAAGTTATCTTAAAAGATATAAATGTACCTGCTCAGCTTTCCGTGGCCTTAATTTTTTAAAAAATTGATGGTTCCTAATTAAACTGCCCTTCAATTGTGCAGATCTTGCCTTTCCATAAGCCCTCTCCATGGGAAAGGACTGAACCAGGAATTCTCAGAGGAAAGAGGGGTGAGGAAGCTGTGGTGCTCATACTGTAGGAAGGGAAGGATGCTGGGCTATTCCTCAGGTGACTTGTGGTAAGAGGCTGTTGTTCTGAATTCCTAATAACACAAGCACTTCAATTTCTGTACGCTTCTGCAAAGCTCTTAACATTATTATTATTATATTATTAATGGCATATCTGGAGCTGTCATATGGCACTACCTATGGGTAGTGGATGTTTACCATGTTAAATTATCAATTATGAACATTTCTTCAACTAATATTTGATTTAAATCCTAAAGCAAGAAAATGTAGAATTACCTACTGCAAAAGACTGCCTGGGCTGCCGTAACAACAAAACAAAACAAAACAACCTGCGAATGGTGCTTAACCACACACTTATTTTCTCACAGTTCTAGAGGCTAGAAGTCTGTGATCAAGGTGCTGGGGAATTCAGTTTCTGTTGAGGGCTCTTCCTGGTTTGCCCATAGCCCCATTCTCACTGTGTCCTCGTATGGTCTTTCTTCAGTGCTTAGAGTGTGATGCAGAACTCTGTTGTCTCTTCCTCCTCTTTTAAGCGTACCAGCCCAATCCCATTAGGACTCCACCTTATGACCTCGTTTAACCCATCTGCAATACAGTCATAAGGGTTAGGGCTTCAATATGTAAATTCAGTCTATAACATCTTCCTAGAAATATGTGTATATGATTTTTACAGTTTGAAATGTGTTAAGTCAAAAGAAATTACATTAAACTCAGCTCATTTCAAAACACATTTAAAATTCAAGTACATTTAGCAAAAATAAGCACATTTTAATACATTATTCCGTTTCTTTCACCTCAAATGTACAATTTTGATAGGGTTTGGGGTAAAAGATGAATAAGACAGTGTAGTTCTTGATGAGTTTATAATCTGATTATGAGAAAGATAAAAGCAGGTAATATCAATACAGTATGGTAAATACATTGCAATCATTAAGAATATGAGTTTGGAGTAAGAACTGGTTCAAATCTCAGATCTGCTACTTACTATGTAGATCTTGGTTAAATAATTGAACATCTTCCAGCTTTACTGTCCTTATCTCTAAAACAAGGCCATCACTACTGACCTTTTGGAATGATCATGAGCTATAAATAAGGTAATGTGTAAACTGTTTTCAGCACAATGCTCAGTACAGGAAGCTATTAGGCCATCACCACTCATGTTAGTACAGACTTAGGCACAGTGTGCTGTGGAAGACCAGAAAAGAGTACTTAGCTCAGCCTTGGGTCAGGAAAGGATTCTTAGAGAAGATGAGAGCAGAACTATATCTTAGAAATAGGCAAGTTGGTAAGATGAAGAAAGGTGGGAACGTTCTCCCCTGCACAGGAGACAGCATGGTGAATGCAGGTAATGCAAGTACTTGGCATTTACTGGGCAGTTCTACTGCTAGAATAGTTACTAATCAGTTTCCTGTTGCGCTGGCTTCTTACAGCAGAGTTGCTTCTCCCTTCTTATGGCTTGCCAAGCCTCTTCCCCAGAAATACCTTTCTGCCACTAATAGCTATGTTAGATTTGTCACATAAGGACAATTCCAGCCCTTCAGAGGAAGGTGGGAACAGGCCCCTTTACAACCCTACCAGAACCTGTTCTTTCCCTCTGCTGTATGAACATGAGAAAGGATGCCCAGCAGTGGCAGTATATCAAGTGACTAAGAGTATGGCTCTGGAGTCACTCTGCCTGTGTTCAAACCCTTATGTCACTTTGGGCAAGTTAAACGAGATCATTTCATATCTCTTGTTTGTTTCAGTGTTTCCCATCTGTTAAATGGGGATAAATAAGAGTACCTACCTCTTATGGTTGTTGTGAGCCAGTGAGTTAATCCATGTAAGAAAATTATAACAGGGCCTGGCTGCTAATAAGTGTTAGCTAGTGTTACCTACCAAAATTGAAAGTCTGTGTTTCATGGACGAGACATCCTTGGGCAAATAGAGAATGCACTAGATTAGAAATGTGGTCATCTGTAGAGGGTAGAGGAATAAGGGAGAATAAAAGGGCAAAAAGAAGAAAATATTTATATTTATCTATTACCCTACTAGGTGCCCAAAGTACTACATTAAGCACCACTCACCCCCCGCCCATCCTGACAACAACTTGTGCTATGTAGGTGGTACTATCCTGTAGTCCCAGTGTACCCACTGGGATTCAAAGAACTCAAGAAATCTAGACCATGATCAGGACTCAAAACTATGGATAGAAGAACAGAGTTATGTTCTACCCACAATTATTCCTCTTTGCTGCTCTGGGCCTCCAGTTTCTTTGCTTGAAAATTACATTAGACTTGACATGCCTAAGAAGAAACCTGAGAAGTGCCTAATTTTCATATCATTTCCCAAGCCTACTCCAGGAAGTATACATATGTGTTCATGTCTAATTTTATGTACAATGCTGAGGATTCTATTTCATTAAAATTATGAATTACAGCATATAAACCAAGAATATACTTATTTGTCTAAAAGTTCAGAATATAGTATAATTATACACTGGGCAACAGAAATACCATTCTCTTAACATTCTAATTATTTTAAGAAACTATACACTGGCTAGAACTAAATGTTTTACAACATTAAGCAGTTATAATCTTCAGCCTCAAATATTGTGTAAGGTATTCTGTGGACCTTTAATATCTTTGTGATTCATATTTCATTACTATGGCCTGTTAGGTATTCTTTTACTTCCCTTATTACAGAACTTAAAATTTATAAGAATAAAGTTAAGAAAAAATACAGCTGAAAAAGCCACGGGAAAGGTCAATCATAAGAGACCATCAAGATTCTTTTATAAAGCATTAACTTCAGGAGCTGAATCTGGGTCTTATACATAGGTAGATGGAGCTTTTCATATTGTTCTTTACCAGTGGAGATGCTTCTTTCCTCTCTCTCATACACACACACACACACCCCTACCTTATCTCATCTCAGCCCCTATACTGATAAAAGAGCACCAACCTTTAGGGGAAGCTTCAAATACTCTAAGAGGTTAGTGGGAGGGAAGATGAGATAGCAGACAATCTTCTATAGACATTTTACATACATATATATTTTTTAAACCTAAAAATATATTTTTCCCCTTAATTACAGTTTCCCATATAACCATTAGTGGGCTCCAGTGATGCAAGTCATATTTATTAGAGGCAGCATGTCAAATAGGAGTTGACAATTACAGTCTCTATCAATACATATTATGCCAGACGGTAATGAGCCATCCACAAAGGGCTAGCCATCCAAAATAATCACGCTGCTTTCCAGAGAAATGTCGAAGAGGTTATGGTTTATTACACAGTGCTCATTAGATATACAGTGGCAGCATTAGCAATTTTTCCTTCATTTGCGTCTCATTTAAGGATCTGCCCCCACAAGCACAGTCAAATTAGTACACAAGGTTAAAACCATTATGCCCAGAAAAAAAAATTAAGTTGCATTTTATTTTACAGTAATGGTGGTTCAAAGGTCTTTGGAATCTATTATTTGTGAGACCATTATCTAACACAGAATATTAACAAAAGGGAAAAGAAAAGCAATGCCCTGCCAGCATGGCTTTGACAGAAACAAAGACACACTGTTTGAAATAAGCAAACACCACATTATTTAATTAAATACCCCTTTAAAAAAAACTATTTTAAAAATAACACTAAGGTTGTGACATCAACTGACAAAAGTCACAAAATTAAAGTTAATGATGAGGCACCAACCTATACTTTGAAATGCCTCATTTACATCAACTTATTTTTAAACATTTTCTATACTGCCTTTGCACATAATTTGGTCCACAAGAACTCATGGACTACTATAAATATTTATTTCCTTAAAAAGATAACCTTGTTTCTAATCTTTGTGACAATCACATTTACTGGTATTTATTTGTAGATATAATTAAAAAGATCTGGTCAGGAGGGCAGGTCTTGGAGTAAGTTACAAATATTAAGATGTCTAATGCTAAATTATAGCTATTTAATGGATTTTGCTAAATCAGCAGACAACTGGTTAACAACATCTGAATTAGCAGCAGGGTTAATAATTGCAGCAAAGAGATCTTGTAAAAAGGTTTCTAAAGACCTGATCAAACTACTATTAATAAAATGTTAAAATACATTAGAGTTAGAAGAATAATAAAGATATTTGCCTGTATTTTATTGTTAACAGACTACAATTGTAGTATTCAGAAATCCCTTGCTTTCATTTAATGAACATTTAATGAGTGCCTATTACATGTCAGATCACGTGATAGATTCTGAGAATTCATTGGCAAGAAAGCAAGGGGGGGGGGGGAGAAAACCATAGCTCTGTGCTCAAACAGCCGACGGCTAGATTAATGAAGGATTGGACAGGAATCAAAGGATTCTGCAAGGAAGTAACACCTGATCTGGGACCTAAAGAATTCTACCTAGTAAGACCCACAGGAGAGAGATGTATTGAGAATGTGAAGAACAACAGAGTTGGCTAAAAGGGGCTTGTTAACCTCAGATTATCAGAGTATACAATTCTAAGAAATCTCTTTCAAAAGTTGATTGTTAGAAAAGTTAGAAGAAAACATTCTGAAGTTGGACTGATAGGTTTTACAAAATAAAGTCAGCAAGGATGTTCCAGAATAGTTCAGATCATGTTTATCATTTTTTTTTTTTAAACCAGGGATTGAACCCAGAGGCGCTTAACCAATGAGCCACATCCGCAGTCCTTTTAATTTTTTTATTTTGAGTCAGGGTCTCACTAACTTGCTTAGAGCCTCACTAAATTACTGAGGCTGGCTTTGAACTTGGAATCTTCCTGCCTCAGCTTCCTGAGTCACTGGGATTACAGGTGTGTCATAGCACTCAGTTAAAAGAGATATCTTAAGGAGAACGTTTTCTGGTTACATCCACATTAATTCAATCATATTTCATAACAGATGAATATATTAATCACTTAATGTTAACTGTAAGTCTGACTGGATAACTTGCCATAACTAACATTTAAATTTTGTTGGTTATCCTTCTTAATCTTTACCCTGGTGAATGAGATAAGGATTCTTGTCTCTTTCCTTTTAAATTGATAAAAGCATGAGATATAAACAGAATCAGTTTAATTTTTCTACTATGTTATATATCTAATATGTGCCTGTTCTCCAAATACCTGTAAAAGATAATACACTTTTAGAGGATAGAGAACTGATTGATTTAATTTTTTTGGTATGCATCCAGTACAGGTCAGGTGTAATAAGATATCTTCAAAAGCTTATTTTAAAAAAATAATGTAAATGTTATTTTAGTAGTTGTTCTAGTACAGCTACTATTTATGGTTATAATATATAGATGGTCTCCAGCTTATGATGGTTTGACTTAAGATGTTTTTACTTTTCCAAGGTGCAAAAGAACATGCAGTAGAGATCAAACTCTGAATTCTGGGAGGTGGGGTTGTAGCTCAGTGGCAGAGCGCTTGCCTCGCATGCGTGAGTCACTGGGTTCGATTCTCAGCACCACATAAAAATAAATAAATAAAATAAAGACAAAAAAACTATTAAAAAAACCCCTCTGAATTCTGATTAGGGGTTTATCTTTAACGGTTTAAAAATGGTACTAAATTAATAATTAGCACCTTCTTCCTGGAAAGCCTATTATAAGGCATGGCACCTAAAAGACAGTATTAGCTACTTTCCCACTAACATCTGACCTGAGGCATATTTATTGGGTATAAACTTGTAGTACAAGACCAGGTACAGAGGGGATGGCAACCTCAAAAGACCATATAGTACTGACTTTAGGGCTTTATGAATCTAACAGAGGGAATCCATTTCTACAGCAAAACAAAAACAAAACACTAAGGGAACACTTATTGCTTAATGATACCATCTAGATCAGTGGTTCCTAGTTTGAAGTGCCCAGAATTTTAAGGATTTTTCAAAATAAAAAAATTCTTCACAGAGTTATTTCCCCCTTTTAAAAATGTGTAAGGAAGGGCTGGGGTTATGGCGCAGTGGTAGCGTGCTCGCCTAGCACGCATGAGGCACTGGGTTTGATCCTCAGCACCACATAAAAATAAAAATAAAGATATTCTGTCCACCTACAACTAAAAATAAATATTAAAAAAAATGTCTAAGGAAAACCATTCACTCCTGGAAAAAGGCACAGCTGTTAACAACAATTTTAATTTTAATTTTGTACTCATTAAGATGTGACAATTGTTATCTCATGGTATTAGATGATCTGATTGGCAATTACAAATATATCTAACAAAATGGAAAAGCTAGTCATCATTTTATACATAAAATCATAAGCAGACTTTAAAAAAAAAGCTTTAAATTTGTTTTTAGATATACATGACAGTAGAGGGTATTTTGACATATTATACATACATGGGATTAGGATTTCATTCTCGTGGTTATACATGATGTGGAGTTCATTGGTGGTGTATTCATATAGAAACATAGGAAGTTATGTCTGATTCATAAGCAGACTTTTTTTTTTTTTTTTTAAAGGTGGTACAAGAATAATAAAAGGAGTCCTGGGTATAGGAGGTTGGGAGGCGATCATAACAAAGTCTCCACTGGCTCATTTCCGACTTTCCCAGACCACTGTCCTCTCTAAGGCAGTCTAGGAAGCAGCAGCCTTGGGCTTCAACAACACTCTAACAGGAGGCCAGAAGAGGTCACCGGAGAGTAGCACTAGGTACCCTTCCTCCCACCAAGGGGTTGGGTCCAGCACATTCTAGGTCTGTTTACCCAAAAATCAGTGGCCAAGAAAATACAACAAATCATTCTATTCAATTTTTCACTTTGACACGATCTGAGATGACTTTTAAGGTTGTTACAATGCTTAATTTTTAAAAATTGATTTGAAGAAGGAAACAAATTCTCCCATGAAGTTTTAAAAGACAGGTTTTTATACCCCAAAATTCTTTGAAGAGAACAATCACAATTAAAATGGCTGTGCCTTGATATTGACATAAAAATCCCATTTCTCTGAGATAGTAATCCATTATTTCTCAAAACCATAAATTGAAGGTGCACAAAAATTCTTATTTAAATATACTCAATATTGGATGATTTGTTCTAAGTTAAAAAGAATGTGATTGGGGCTAGGATTGTGGCTCAGTGGTAGAGCACTTGCCTCGCATGCATGAGGCACTGGGTTCAATCCTCAGCACCACATAAAAATAAATAAAATAAAGATATTGTGTCCATCTACAGCTAAAAAAAAAATATTTAAAAAAAGAATGTGATTGATTAATAAGAACTGATCAAGTGCTACAAAGTCCCCAGCTTCTAAATTAATTCTAAAACAAGTCAGAAAAGAAAAATTAAACATATTTTTGAATGTTTTAAATATTTAGTTTTTTTTTCTTCTTTTATATTCAGGGATGTGTAAATTAAATAGAAAGTTCTTCTCCTACATTGAAGTTGAAGAATTAGAAGGAAAAAGAATAGACAGACCCTTAAATGCCAGTTCCTATGTTTTACTTGCCTCTGTTAGGTACCTCCATCCTGGAAGGTCCATTATAAGGCATGGCATCTAAAAGCCAGCCTTAGCTACTGTCTTGGCTGACCTAAGGGGTATTTATTGGGTATAAACTTGTCGTATGATACCAGGCAGAGAGGGAATGTCAACCACAAAAGATTATATAGTACTGACTTTAGGGCTTTATGAATCAAATGGAGGGAATCCATAAAATTAGAAATTGCTAAGAGGAGACCTAAAGTGGATGGTAATATTCAGCAGATTACAGAGAGGTCCAAGTTCCCTTGACCATCCCTCTAACTATTCCTAAGGAAGATTAACTTTCGGCCAAAGTTCTGCAGACAATATAAAAGTTTGCAGATGGTACCTTTGGACATAACAAGTTCCCTATTAAGCACTTCAGGTATGTCAAAAATAGAAACAGGTTTTGCAGAGTTGAAGCCATAAATTGAATTAAACTCTTAATAATTTAGTGCTATTCCATTTAAATACACTGATATTTCTGATATTAGCTTATTGTTTTCGTTAAACTAAAATTTCTCTGGCCTATCTATATAAAGAGATAAAAACTAAAGTCCTATTTATAAAGTTTTGAATTGAATGGTATAAAATTAAATACAAATATACATTTTAAGTGCAAAGTATCCTTCTATTGTTGCCAGAAAACAACTAACAAAAGGGAGTTTAATAATTTCACAGCCATATTTTCTCGCTCTTCTTCACTGGGAACACAGTCATTTGCATGGCACAATAAGCTGTAAATTATAAACATTTTTACATAGGCTGCTACAAAGAGAAGTCTGCCAGCTTTCTACTATACTGGATAGTGTTCCAAGTGATTACAGCTTTGAAAAGAAGGGGTGGAAACTTATTTTGCACCTCAGTTTGTTGGTTCTTTTTGCACAGCCTCTAAAAATATGTAACATCATTATTTGCAATGACTATGTAAGTAACTACATATACACACACACACATATATATGGAGAAAGAGAGAGGGGAAGGAAGGGAGAAAGCATGCGCATGTGTGCATGGTGTGTGTGTCGGGGGGATAAATAGATGTTCCATATTACTTCTAGATACAAATTACCCGTGGACAGTAGACAATCTTATAGGTGCATAATCATCCAAGTATTGCCTTAAAATTGTATATAGGATGAGTATAAATGTAATCATTTTAATATAAAAATTTGTGGCAATGAGCATTTCAGAACTAATCACAAATGACATAGGATTTTTCTCTTCATCTATAAAAGAAATACATCAGAACATCTGCTTAGTGCAGAAGTTGGCTTTAAAAAGTGGTTCTTATATAAAAGGTACTAAAGGTATATAGGTATTAGTATTCCACAACAGATGAAGACTAAATCAGTGAAAGGAAATATGCAGCAAAAGAGACATGACCTGCAAACATTAAAGTTTTTTTTTTTTTTTAAGATGCACAGAACCCGCCATGATCCACATTCAATCCCAGAAGGAAATTTTGTTTAAATAAATTAAGAATACACAAGAGCACTGGAGTGTCCATCACAGTGGATGGACCAAAGAAAAAGTTTGGAATTTGGTTTCTACCCAACTATACATTCAACATCATCAAACTCAGAACACAAAAATTTGTACTCATTGCTGTGAATGAATGTTGAGCTGAATAAGAAAGTATATTTAAGACACTTAGTCTAGAGGCTCTCTAATAGTCTTGAAAAGAGCATGGATTCTATGTCAAATAGGGTTTGAATCTGAATTCTGTCATTTATTGGCCATATAAATTTTAAATAAGTTATTAAATTTCTCTAAACCTGTTTCCCCCAAAAGTGATTTGTTTCTTAACCATGTTGTGAGGAATAAATGAGTTAACATATACAAAGAACATTGGAGGGGCTGGGGTTATGGCTCAGTGGTAGAGTGCTCACTTAGCACGCGTGATGCACTGAGTTCAATCCTCAGCATCACACAAAAATAAAATAAAGATATTGTGTCCACCTACAACTAAAAAAACAAAATATTTTTTTAAAATTAAAAAGAACATGGAATAGTACTAGACCTATGGAAAAGTCTATATGTGTTAACTATATTAATTATATTTCTGTATTATTGTTCTACATATTAATTATATTTCTATATTATAGTCAGTTTTGTACACAGCAGGTGCTCAACAAATGTTTCCTAAATGAATGAATCAATGAGCAAATGAACAAATCCAGTGCAGAGAAAAAAACAGGCAAATAAATTACTATAAAATAGTTAAGAAGTGCCTAGAAGTTTTGAAATATAATAGAAGGTTCAGTGATGGGAGAGGTGCTAGGGTGAAAGATGACTAAGACATAGGTCCTGACCTCTTGAAGGCACTTTATTAAGAAAACATGTACATAAATCAGTCATTACAAAAAAATAATTATTTTAAGAATTCATAGAATATTCCCTCTAGGTTATGGCTTTTCCTAGGATATATGAATCCTCTATCATCATGAGTGAAGTATGTTTAAATTTAAGGCTTAAACTGAGGAGTTGAGAGGTGGGACCAGGACTTACCATTATTTCCTCACCATCTTGGTAAAAGCCGCTGTTCCTTTGAAGCTATCATGCCTCTTTTCTGGCACTCTGCATTCATTGAAGTCTTTGGCATTTTTATCAGCTCTTCTCTCCTGGTTGAATCCAATCATGTGAAGCCCGCCCTGTACTTTCTATATCTACTCAAGTCAACCTCCACAGTACACTATGAAACCTACTCTTTGTCATTACTGAAACTTATCCATTCAGAACTGTTCCACCATTGAAATCTTTAAGTGTCCTACTTTCTAACCTCTTAATTCTCAGCTCTCTCATTGCATCATTAATTCTGCCCTTACAATCTGACTCACCATGACCTTTAGTCCCTTGATCATTATTTTGTCCCCCATTTTGGGCCCCCTCAGCCTTATTTTACTTCTGATCAAGCCTAGGCAATTATAATAGATCAGCTATACTCATATAAGTACCCTTTTCTAGGTGGGCAAAGAGAAACCCACACCATGCTTTTTACTCTAGGAGCTGGCTGTTGCTATGTTAAGGAGTATACACTTAATCTTGTAGGGAATGGGATGCAAATGAAGAATTTAAGATATTCTACTTCATGTAAAAACTTGAGAAAGGAGGCAATGGGGAAAATGAAGACTCAAAACAGAAAACACTGACTCAAGATACTAACAACTTCAGACAGCAACGATGCCAGGGGTAGAGGTAACTATCCCAAGAATCTGCCCTCTGCCTTTACTATCTGTGCCAAAAAGCTATGCAGTCTTCAGGAGTCAGAAAGAAAGTATAAGAGCACAGTGAGAAAAAACTCCCTCAGACACCAAACCACCTATAGATGCCACTTCTGACCTACATCTTGTGTGAGGGGTACTATGAATTACTTATCTTTAGTTAAACCAAGGAACTGACTATGAACTGGGTCAATTGGTGAACTGGATCAGTGGTGAACATAGATATAGCTCTAGCAGTTAAGTTCTAGAAACAGGTTCTAGAAATTGTATCAATAACATCAGGAATGCATACATTATTTCCTTACCTTGCCATTTGAAGTTAAAAACTATTTCTTATTCATATTTACATTTTCCTCAATGTCCAATCCTGTGCTTTGCAGAGAGAAGGTGGTCAAGATAAGTCATATTAGATATGTACAAAGATATACACACCATTAAAGTGATAATGTTGTCCACATTGGTGTCATGTTAGTTGAGGCCCCTGGTGTGAAATCCATTATCACCCCATTTTATAAATGAGTAAGCTAGCAGAGTTAAGTTACTTGCTTAAGGTCAAATAACTAGTGAGTTACAGATCTGAAACAATCCAGTCCTCTGGCACTTTACTTATGTCTTTATTACAACACACTCTTTTTTTTTTTAATGTTTATTTTTTAGTTGTAGGTGACAGAATATCTTTATTTTATTTTTATGTGGTGCTGAGGATTGAACCCAGTGCCTTATGCGTGCTAGGCGAGCACGCTACCACTGCGCCATATTCCCAGCCCCTACAACACACTCTTTACTACTAGAGATGTCCTGAGTTTGGGTCCAAAGGATCAGTGTTAAGTCATGAATCTATAGAGCAGACTACCATTAATTTTTTTTTTTTTTTTTTGGTACCGGGGATTGAACTCAGGGGTACTTGACCACTGAGCCACATCCCCAGCCCTATTTTGTGTTTTATGTAGAGACAGGGTCTCACTGAGTTGCTTAGCACCTCGTCCTTGCTGAGGCTGGCTTAGAACTTGCGATTCTCCTATCTCAGCCTCCCAAAGTGCTAGGATTACAGGCATGCGCCACCGCGCCTGGCTTAATTTTTTTTTTTAAATATGGGGTTTTGCTATATTGCCCAGGCTGGCCTTAAACCTGTGATGCTTCTGACTCTGCCTCCCAAGTAGCTGGGATTAGAGGCACACACCACATTAAACATTTTAAGTGACTGTTGGTCTTCTATCACACAGAAATAACATTTTACTGATGAATGTCAAGAATTAAGTGCTGTTTAAGAAGTAGAATAGACACTGGACATTCACTTTGGCTTTTTACTAGTCAACTTAACATCCTCCTTAAAGAAAAAAAAAGTCTTAAAAAAGGTTACCATTAACAAAACAATTTACGCAGCTTGTTTTTTGCTGTGATGTAGTCAGGCAGGCTAATCTATATCATGTTATTTATATACATAAACTAACTCTTAGCTAGAGATTAGTAGCTTAGCCCACCTACTTTTTGCAATAAATTATACTTGTTTTGTAAGAGGCTGATCTTATTTTGTGTTTTTCCAAAAGCCCTGGTGAAGTAATGACTTCTTCAATGTACAGTACATTGAACATAAGAGCCTTCCCTTTCTTGCTCAACATATAATTGCTGCATTTGTGCATGCTGTGTAAGTTGAAAATAACAATAAAAGGTTAATGAAGAAAATAAGTACTGATTGTAATGAATTAGTAATATTGTTAGATTTGTGTATGGAGTTTATTTTTATTGTTGTCAGTGGAATACAATCAATAGGATTATATAACCAAACTGTATATGCTTTCATTTCTTGAGATCTGTAGAATGAATAGCTGAGATAATCTTTTGAAATTATTTTCAACAGCTGACACTAAGTTCAATTATTTAGCATAATCATTCAAAATTGGTCAATACATACTCCTCACATTTTTATTGTACAATATATTTTTCATTGTTTTACAAGTAAAAAATACAATTTTCTTTTAATTTTGAGATAATTTAAAATGTACAAAATAATATGAATAGATTCTTTATTAAAAACCAAAATATTACAAATAAAGCTTTGCAGCCGGGCATGGTGGCTCACGCTTGTAATCCCAGCACTTTGGGAGGCTGAGACAGGAGAATCGCGAGTTCAAAGCCAGCCTCAGCAATGGCGAGGCACTAAGCAACTCAAACTCAGTGAGACTCTGTCTCTACATAAAACACAAAATAGGGCTGGGGATGTGGCTCAGTGGTCGAGTGCCCCTGAGTTCAATCCCCAGTGCCAAAAAATAAATAAATAAATAAAGCTTTGACTATTTCCTTATACTTCCCCCCAAACCATCCCTTCCTCATGTTCCCCAACCACTGTTATCAGGTGAGCGAGCTTTCTTCCAGATGCTTCTATGCAATTACACATGTTATCTTAAATACAACAACCACTGTAACTATTTTTTTGAATGTTACATATTTCTATATTGCTTCTTTCATGTTTATGTAATTGAGCCCTAAATAAATAATATTATCAATGTGTTCCTACTTAAGATGTTTTTTGATTTGATCAATGCCCAAGGGAAATACTGTTTGCTAATTTTGTTTGGCATTTTTAAGTACTAGACAACTCTAATGTGTCCAGTGAAGGTGAGGATAGTCATAGCCTATTGTTACAATGATTAGAAGTCATCAGATGCTAATTAGTACCTTATTAAAATGATAAATTATGGAGTATAATATTTACAGCTGAGACTAAGTCCATCCTAAATTTACAGGTTTACAGGGAATCAACAATGACAAAAAACAAAAACCCCCATCTCTTTCATAGCTTTTTATATTCTCTACCTCTCTTTCACAGATTATTTCACATAGGCCTCTGAATACTCTACCTCCACTTCCTTTAACACCAAGTTAGATACATTTTCACTTAAACAAAAAAGTAATGTTAAGATCAGTAGCTTGGTTTTTTTTTTTGTAGATTTGACATATTTATGTTTTTTGTGATAAGTTCTTGAAACCCAACAATTACCTTAATATTTATACCATTAATTTAATCTTAATTAGTTAAATAATACATTAAGTTTAATGAAGAATTAGCACAATGGCTAAGAAATTAATGGTAATTAAACACGGATGGTAAACTATCATTTGTCTTTTCCCCGATTTTCTTAATTAGAAAAAAATCTATATACATTTTCATAAGGTCATAGGATCAAAGAGGTCAAAAGATAAAAGTTCAATTCACACTAGACACTCTATGACTCTCATTCTAATAGCAGAATGGACTTTCTAAGCTACCAACTTTTCATGCCCTTTGTCTATATTTGTGTCCTATTATCTTTTTGTTCCTAATTTATAAGATTTTATTGATTTGTACGTTAAAATTTGGCCCTTGGTCATTTATGATGCAGAATTTTTGTAATTCTGGCATTTCTCTTTTGACTTTATGGGAATATTTTCCATTGAAGAAATTATTGCTTATACAGTCAAATATGTTAATCTTATCATTTATAATTTCAGAGTTTGGGAATTTTTAGAAAGGTCTTCCCTTCTCCAAGATTAAATACTACTAGAAATAAGAAGTCAGTCATGATCAGATAGTCACTGATTGCCACCTGTGTACTGGGAATATACTAAATGCTGGAGTAATGTGGATATTATATGACCCTCTGTGCTGTTTAATAGCACATAGAGACACAGTCTTCTCTTATCAATATTTCAAATAAATATAAAAAATTTCAATTCATAATGTTATTTTTATTATTTTAATTTTTTATTTGTGAATGTGTGTATATGTTGTGCTAGGGGCTGGATTCAGGACTGTGAGCTTCTTAGGCAAGTGAGTGACATCCCCAACTCCTGTAATTTTATTCTTATTCATTAGCTCACATGCTACCCAGAAGTCACATAAACACTAGGATAATAGTGCTTATTTACAAATATAATTGGCATAATTTAACATGTGTTAGTGTCCATTATGTATCATGGACAACAGGCTGTCTAAAAGCAGAATACTAAGAACTTTATGACATAACTTTATTTATGACACAATGACTTTTCATTCTTCCTTGGTCAACTTATATCTGAACTGATCTTTGTAGAAAACAGAAAGGTCTGAAAACAGAGAAAAGAGCAAGGTGGGCAAGAATAAGGTGGCAGCACTTCTCTAAATGAACATGTGTGTCTCAGGACATGACAGATCTGTAATTAAATTTAGTGGTCAGGTATGCCTTGAGGTTCCATGTGGCCCAGTGAGTTGCTCCGTTTCAACTCTGACAGCAGGAGGTACACCACCCCTGCATTGGTCTTCACAGTAGCTAATTCTCCTCCTTGTGCCGCTTAAAGGAAATGGAATGGAGGATAACACAAACCCAAAACAGTGTAAGAACTATCGAAAAAACTTCAAGAATGGAAGCTGCAGATAACAGAGGAGTAAAGAAAATGTAGTAGAAGAATAGGTTCAAACATAAAGGAAAAAAAAAATAAAAAATCAAGAAAATAAATGTTTAATGCAATTTTTAAGAATTTCACTAGCCAGGTGCAGTGTCATGTGACTATAGTCCCAGTGACTTAGAGGTTGAGTAGGATATCACTTGAATCCAGGAGTTTCAGACCATAGCAAGACTCCATTTCAGGTGGGGGGAAAAAACCACTTGATAATCCACAATTTTTTTATGTTGAGTTTTTTTGGGGTAATATTTCACTAATACTTTTCCTTTCTTTAAATGTCATATTACAGGCTGGGGTTGTGGCTCAGTGGTACAGCACTTGCCTCACATGTGTGAGGCACTGGGTTTGATCCTCAGCACCATGCAAAAAAATAAATAAAATGAAATAAAAAATGTCGCATTATATAATGCTTTACATAATAACCGATTTGTTTGTCTTAAAAGATAAAATATATGATTTAAATGTTTATTTGGTCTAGAACATTTATGTTATACCCAAGATTCAGTCATCCAAAGATTTAAATGAACACTATGTCCAAGGCACTGGTCAACAAAGGTGCACAAAGTCAAGTGCCTGCCCTGAAAGAATGCTGGATCTCATGAAGGACATAGAGCAACACGACAGGGGTCTGGAATAATAAAAGGCAACGCTTATTAAACATAGTCTCTGTACCAGGCATTGTTCAAAGCATTTTAAATATTATGGCTTCTTTTTTGGTGGTGGTGGGGGGTACGGGAATTGAATGCAGGGGTGCTTAACCACTGAGCCACATTCCTGGCCCTTTTTTTGTACTTTATTTAGAGACAGGGCCTCACTGAGTTGCTTAGTGCTTCGATAAGTTGCTGAGGCTGGCTTTGAACTCATGATCCTTCTGCCTCTGCCTCCTGAGCCATTGGGATTACAGGTGTGCCCCACCACGCCCGGCAATCCTTGTTCCATCACTTGGTAGTTGTGTGACCCTAGATGAATTAGGACAGTCAGTTAGTATCTGCTGCAAAGCTCTGAGGAATTCATTTGTTCCAAGTCTACTCTCTGCCTCCTGAATGGCTGGTTCCCCACTGTTTCTCCACAACAGGGCCCTGATTCCTCAGGTCCTTCACAACCTGACTTCAACTTTTCTTTTCCATCTCATTTCCTCTCTGAGTTTGCTAGAGTTGTGATGAAAAATTCTGTTCCAGGCAGGCTTCTCTCCTTGGTCATCTTTAGTTTACAGTGAATCCTCCTTAAATATGAGTATGTCTGTGATCAGATTTTCCCTTTTTATAAAGACAACAGTTACATTGGATTAGGGCCCATTCTGATGGCCTAATTTTAACCTGACTACCTCTATAAAATACCTATTTCCAAAAAGGTCACATTGTGAGGTATTGGGGTATAAGGATACAGTTATCTTTCATCTTGAATGGGCCACTTCCAAGATTATCTGCTTATGGAATATCACAAATGCAAGATTTTTATGGTCAGGAAATAGTAAATATCACTTCTGTTTACACTCTAATGGTAGATCTCAGTCACATGACCCAGCTAACATTGGGAATGCCTAGCTGGGTACACAGGAAGTATATTTGTTTCAGTCTCTTTTATCATAGTTAAAGTGTTGAGAAATTTCAGGGAAAATATTTTTAGTTTGTGGTATGTTTTCAAATGCTAGTTATATGAGAAAAAACTGAGCCAGTTCTTAAAAAGCAACTGAGAAAGTTGGACAACTAGTCCAAAAAATTCACCTGAGCCGGGCGCAGTGGTGCAAGCCTGTAATCCCAAAACTTAGGGAGGCTGAGACAGCAAAATAGGGATGGGGATGCAGCTCAGTGGTTGAGTGCCCCTGAGTTCAATCTTCAGTACCAAAAAAAAAAAAAAATTCACGTGAATTTCTTTAAACATAATAATCATGTTACATTAGAAAAGCCTATTTTTGATATCGTGTATTTTATATTATTATGATCTTATTTTTTGTACACAAAAATAAGAATATTCTACATTAATAGAATGGGAAGTAGTAAGCATTTTCTCCATTATGGCTAGGGATACTTGAAAATTTAGTAATACTTTTTTTGAGTGGCTTTACAATCAATATTTTAAAAGTTAGAATTGATAAAATAAACTCTAAACTAATGGTCTTCTTGGTAAAAGGCTATGGCGGATGTTTATAGTACATTTTTATAAATGTGGTTCTCTTGCCTGTTTTTCAAAATGTAGTTATTACAGCTTAGACTAACTTCCACCCCTCTTGGCCACTATGTGACAAGTCACTAGACACATCCATAGCACCAGGTGTATCCTTAGGCCAAACAAAAGCAATCACCTAACTCACTCTTGGCCCCTTAGGAAATTTACTAAGGGCCCATTAGTTGACATCAAAGTCAAGTTTATAAGAGGAAAAAGACCAACAATGTAAATCCCAGTAGTTTGGAAGCGAATTAAAGAGCTCCCAAATCAGTACTTCTCTCAAATGTTAAATAATTCACTGCGGCATTATAGATACAAGCCTCCAGCAAAAGTTACACTTGAACAATTAAGGAAACAGGAACAAAACGAATGACTTCAAGGGCAGAGAATCAAATTAATGGTTTCTCAAAGCACTGTACCAAATTACTTTTTCACATTAACAAGTGTGTAAAACAACCAAACACACCAATAGCTTACTAGATTAAGTTTGATTATAGAAAATAGCCTGGAACTATATGCAGAATTATTCCCTAAGTGTATTCATGGATTCTATACACTTGAATATAAAAACCTACTTACGGCATTTGGAAAATTTTTATGTTCATAATGTACTACTTTTTCACCAAGTTCTTTTACTCAGATTGCTCAAATTACAATAATCATATACCAATTTATGTTATGGGAAGGATCAGAAGCAATGTAGTTGTTTCGTAGAGGTTGGATAAGAAATCAGAAACATGAGGTAACATCACAGTGTACCATGTACATACAGATAACAATCCCTCAAGGGTAGAATGTCTACACACTTTAGAACAAAAATAGGATTTTAATCCACCTCTACCACTTTCTACCTAGAAGATTTTCAACGAGTTTTAACTTGAGTAATGGTTATCTCTTCTATAAAATGAGGATGATTCACTTATGCAACAAATAAATACTGTATAGAGCAATACTTTCCAAAGGTTATTAAAGATAATTGCTGGTACTCATTATATATATATGTAGTTCCCAAATACAAAAGCAGATACAAGATGATAAGCAGATATGAAGGATATTAGGTGACACGAGGTTCATTTGCTTTCCAGGGACCAAAGGGCTATTAGTATTCATTCTAGATCTTTATGTATTTTCTCCTATAATCTCAACAAATTTTAACCAAGAGTTTCTACAAAGTTTAAAAGCTAAAATTTTGAGCTCTAATTCCAGTAGGTCTCAGGGAAGAATGTGCATGTATTAAAGATTTCCCAAGTTGCCTTCAATTTGTAAGTTTTTCAAGATATTTTTTGTGTTGGGGAGGTGGGCGTACTAGGGATCAAACCCTGGGCGTCACACATGCAAGTGCTCTACCACTGAGCTACATCCCCAGTCCTTTTTATTTTTATTATGAGACAGGGTTTACGTTGCCCAGGTTGGCCTTAAACTTGCTATCCTCCTGCCTCAGCCTCCTGGGTAGGTGGGATTACAGACAAGCACCACCAAATCCACCTTTTAAGACATTCTATACTAAGATCATTTTTGGCATACTAATTTAATAACTAATATTAATAACTTATAGAGTAAAATAAATTATTTGAAAGAGAACAGAAAGTTGGAAAAAATACAAGAGATTTGGAGAGATGAGATCCACAATTAGAACCTCACTTTCTCCATTTGCTAGCTATATCACCTGAAAAAGTCTCAAGGTTTTTACATTTGTTTTCTCAAGAGAAAAATTAGTATAACAACTCCTAGCTATTGAATATTATAAGGATCAAATGGGATAACTGCCATACCTAAATTATTTCCAAATGAATAAGAACTAAAAGTGATTTCCAGATATCCTTTGTAGGGAGGACACTTATATGGACAAATGGTGACAGATGTGTAAAAAAAGAAGTGGTCATTTTTAGCCTCTCCAGTAATTTTCTTTGCTTGCTTGTTAATGAGGAAGGGTCACTGAACTTCATAGGTGGCAAGCAACAGTCATCTCTAAATAGTATAGAAGATAATATTTATTGATAAGACTGCTAGAAATAACAAAAAATCATAGATATGTATTGATTTTACAATAAATAAATGAAGTCAATTAGTCATAAGTCAAGTTTCTAGAAATACTTCTTTTTGTGAGAAAAATTTCCTTGTCATCATGTTTTTAGGGTGGTTTTAACTTCACAAGCCAAAGTTCCCTGGCAGATTATTACTTCTACACAGGCTGTTAACCTAGTGCCAAGCCTACTGTTAGGATTAAGTCAAATTATGGCTGATATACTGTTACTAAAAAAATATATGCAGTGACTTTTTTAAACACAAAATTAAAAATTTTAAATTTATTTTATATGTAGAAAAAATGAGTGATAAACTTATCAATTTAATTATAAATGTATGCTATAAAAATTTCTTATTCTAGTACCTAGCAAAAACCCTGCCCCCCACCAAAAAAGCAAAAGCAAATAGAAAGGATAGCATTAAAGTAGACAATTTCTCCTAAAATGGGAGTAGCATGAATCTTTATACAAGTAGATATCATTTTGAGTAGGTTTAAAAATCACAAATCTTAAACTAGGTGACACAGGTGTCTCTACAGAGATGTATAGTGGTCCATAATGGGGAGAGTGGGGGTGATGAGTAGAACATTTTAAATGTCCAAGGTAGAAATAAAAGCAAACGTGTGGTACAAACGTGTGGGGAAATTTACGAGAGGTATGCATGGAGTTGGCCAAGACTATCAGACGCATGAGGAATAGCAAAATTCCATTTTTAAAAACCTACAATATATTTTAATCTGTCTTTTTATCAGAGAATGACAATAGGCTAAACAGTGATTTCTACTGACCACTATTCAAAAGAAAACACAATCTACAGAACAGTGTTGGAAGACTTATTTCTTCTTACCATGAGTAGATCCCACTGACCGTGTCATAGTTCTGTGAAGTGTTCAATCTGCTGGGCCCAGCTGCTTTTGAAATAAGCAGTACCACCAAGCCCCTCAACTGGAGGTTATGGCGGCTCTCATGTACAAGCCCCCTGCCAACATGTAAAGGAAAAAGAGGATTAATATACCCTTACAGGATCAGTCAATCAAGTTAGAAAATTGCTATGAGTATGCCTCAATTTTAAACTGGTCAATGGAATTTATTGTAAAGAAAGGAATGGGGAGGAAGGAATTAGCATGAAAAAGCAATTAACGTAGGAGACAACTAGAGGAAACCCATATCTTCTCTTATCTTTCTGGATCTTTCTACTGTTTCTTTTCTTTTCTTTTTTTATTGGTGGTGAACCCAGGTCTAGTGTGTATGCTAATTACGTGCTCTACACTGAGCTACACCCCCAACCCCTACGTTACAATCTTAAAAATTTGCTCTGATAACAAGAGGAAGCCATAGTTTAAAGTGTTTTGGTAGTGGATGGCAACTGTAATAGAAACTGTATAGCTTGGATGAAGTGATACTATTTGGTGATGATAGTAATAAGGGAGAAAGGTAAAAAAATGATTTGTCTTCATGGCAGATAGAAAAGAAGTTCAGAGACAGAAAAGGATTAAAACAAATCCAAATAACTTAAAAATGCATAAGGAAATAGAAATGAATGTGATCAGCAAAAATCTTCTCATTTCCTTTTAATGGGAAAGCATTATCATTCTAGGCAATAATAAGGCTTTAATTTAGAATGTCATATTTCTTTTGTTATGAGGATTGAACTTTTATGATTTCTGTTGTAACTGGGGCTAGCAATACTTTCTAGGAACACTTTATTTTTAAAGTGTTACAAATGGTTGTCATAAAAGGACTAAATGCTATCATTTAAAATGAAAAAAAGTGAGCAAAATGTTAAGAAAAATTAATAGGTAGAACAATGCTTTTGTGAGTACTAATCAAAGAGATTATGTTATAGCATAAATGATATGCAAGTATAGTTCTTGAATGTGGTAAAAAAGCAATGTTAAAAAATAGTATTGTTCATTGAATTATTGACTTATTTTTGAACGAAGAATCAATATAAGTTAATTAACATAACCAAAAATAATGAGTTAATCCATTACTTAACAGTCTTTGCCTCTCAACCTGCTGCAGTGGCGCACAGCTGTAATCCCAGCACTTTGGGAGGCTGAGACAGGAGAATCGTGAGTTCAAAGCCAGCTTCAGCAACGGTGAGATGCTAAGCAACTCTGTGAGACCCTGTCTCTACATAAAACACAAAATAGGGCTAGGGATGTGGCTCAGTGGTTGAGTGCCCCTTGGTTCAATCTCCAGTACTGAAAATAAAAATAAAAAATAAAAAATAAATCTTTGCCTCTCAGGCTTCTAAACAAATTTGTAAAAGATCCCCTTTTTACTCTTTATTAATTTCAAAATAAGACAGATCTTTGGGTTCTCTGCAAAAGAACAACTTTACCTCTTTTACTGGTGTTTTTTCTCCTTAACCAAGTAAGTTAGAAAGGTTAGTGATTTTAAAAAAGAAGTTCTCATTTCCTAGCAAACTAAGATAACCCAAGTATATTGCAACAGAAGCAAAATATCAGAAAAGTCCCAAACTCTTTATTATCATGTAACAATCTGCCTAAATCTTATGGATCCAAATTGTAGGAAGGCTGAGAAGAACCCTATTTTGGAACAAGAAAATGTAAAATGGGATCTTTTTCTAAATCTTTTGCTTTGAATTGCACATTTTAACTGAGACTACCAGATCATTATTTATGTATTCCCTATAGTGAATCTTTATGCTGCCTTTCTTTTATAATATTAAAGAGAAGGTCTGAATAGATCTCTAATTCTAGAAAGGCAAAAAAGGTAGGTAAGGCTTTGTGTGTGGGTAGGTGTAGGTGTAGGTGTGTGTTGGGATTGGGCCTGGTCAGGGATGAAGGATATGATAACACAGTAAGAATCGTAGCAGGTGAATTTGGAGATGAATCAAACCTATTCACATTAATGAACTAGCTCTAGCAACAGTTTTGACATTTTCCCCAAACTTCTCAGAGATGGGAACCTTCGCAGGCGATTAATAATAGCATCAATAAACACTTATCTAATACTTTATGTATTTTAAAATATCAGTTACTGTTTTACATGCTTTACTATATATTAACTAAATTAATTCATAATTCAAACAGGAAAGTACCACAATTATCCTGATTTTATAGATGAGGAGAATGAAGAACATGGAGATATCGAGTGACTTGTCCAAGGTACCATAGCTGGTAAGTGGTGGGGCCTTAACAAAGCCAGGCTGTGAAACAGGCAAATAGGTCTTAGGGTCTACAGACATTATGCAAATAGTGACTCTGCATCTGCTTCACTTCATGGACAAAACTATTTGCTAAATATAATTAGAACAGTAGGCTTTAGGACCAGACAGGCTTATATCCAAAAAATTCTTTTGTCATTCATCAGCTGTATGACTTGGAGGCTGTTAACTCTTTTTTATAAAATGAGAGCAACAATGTCTGCTTTCCATAGTCATGGGTGGGGAACAGACAACAAGAACAAAGCCTATAACACTGTGAAGCATGTGGCAGGAGATCAAGTTATCAGTAAATTACATTCTCTTGGATGCTTTTTTGTAACCTATTTTTTCTCAATTCCTACTTTTCCTTTTACTCCCTTTCTCCTTCCATTTGTCTTCCCCATTCTATCAGCATACAGAATCTCCTACAAGTATTGTTTGCTTTTCTCCCTTCCCAAATGACAAAAGTTATCCCACTCTCTGGCAAGCATCATTATCAATGTACTGAAAAGGTCAGGAAGAGAAACTAATGGATATCAGCTTAAGTAAATTAAATAATGGTTTCCAAAATGCCACTTCTTTACATTCACTTCATTAACACTCTTCAGAAACAGTACTGAGATAAATTGATGATACCCACAACTCAAAAATTAGCTCTGATCCAAAAGACAGTAAGAAATTTTGTTTCTGAGCATAAAGAAATTCCTGGCATTCTAAATTTAAAGAGATAATATGTTGTATATAATCCAGGTCATATTTTATCTGGAACACTGATCTATCTATTCTCAGTGTCCCCTTTTAAGGAAGTACATTGATCAGCAGGAGCATATCCAGAAGATGGTGAAATCACATAGAGACTGGAAAAGTTTCAGATTTTAGAGCATTTAGGTTTCAGATTTTTGGATTAAGGATGCTCAATCAATTTAAAGCCTGTGTAAATATTCCCAAATACAAACCCCAAATTGAAAACATATGTGGTCAACCATTTTGGATAAATAATACCAGGCTAAGAGCACTGTATGAAATGAGGCTAGAGACAGATAGGGATTAGACCATACAGGTGGAACAGGCTGTGGTAACAGGTTTACTCTTCATCCAAAGAGCAATACAAAGGCACATCAGCATTTTATTAAACATAAATCAGATGTTTTTAAAAAATCATCTCCTCCCAAATCCTCTCTCCTCAAAAACAACTTGGCTGGAGAAGAGAGGAGGAAACCAAGTTGGTATGAGAATTCAGACAGAAGGCTTTTGCAGTACTCAATGAGAAACACAGGGCCAACTTGGTAAACATCTCAAGATGTCCATACCTAAAATAACATTTGATTCAATTCAAATAGATGTTGCATGCTACATAGTCCTAGAATTTAGATAATGTAGATATATCAGTAATTTTAAATAATCTCATTCTGAAAGTCTGTAAGCTGACTACTGAGGGGAAAAAACTTTGCTTCTTTCAAAATTCTACTCCAGATCCATAACAGATGAACAGTTCATACTCATACTACTAGTATCCTAATAGCCAGGCAATTTCATGGACATAAAGATTGAGTAGGTGAAACTTCAGGCAAGCCAGTTGTGTTCCCTTCTCACATTATGCTTTCCATGGCTGACAGTGGTGTTCATGCCTCATCATATCTTTCCACAACTATTAACCATTTTCTTTCTTAACTCAATCCTGGAAGTATCTCAAATCCTCAAATCACTTCTATGGCTCTTTTTCATAAATCCTCTCAAATTTCATTTCAACACAAATGTACAAATTGTGAGGGGTATACAATGAAATATGAGCTGTATGAAAACAGCTGTAATAGTAAATTCATAATATATTTGAAAATGTGTTGAATATTATATGGAAAAGATAACAAAGTCAATAGAGTAACAAACAGGTATCAGTACAGAGAGGAAGAAAGACAATTCCTTATTGCTAGAGATGGCCCTCAAGGTAGAGACTGAAACATGGTCAAATTTCCTTAAGTAGAGAATAAAAGATGGGATGGTGCTAGGGATAATGGAATAAGGGGTATTTCAGGAGTAAGAAACAGGATAAACAGTGACAAGGAGAACAGGGAGAAGGTTCAAGAGCTGTGGAGCTATCCATTCAGGCAACACATGCAGGTGAATAAGCCCCCAGGAAAACAGATAGTCTAAAAAACAAAGGGACTGGACTTGGGTCTGCAGGCAATCTGGAGGCATGGATGGTTTGTCTGCAAGGCAATGATATGATTAGAGCTAAAAACTAAACCTGTTATTATTCTGGGCCTAATACTATTAACTCTGGCAGTATTGTATTGTATGCAGAGGGAAGGACAGAAGAATGGTTAGGAGGAGCCTGGTCCAGTAGCCCAGGTGGGAGGTAATGAGGGCTTAAATTAGGGTAGTGGCAACAGGGATGAAGAAAAGCTGAATGATGGCAGCAGCATGGAGATGGAACAGGTTACTCTGGCCAACTGACTGGAAAAGAGAGGAATTGGCAAGGGATGGAGAAGCACAGAAAAGGCAAGGGCTGAATTTAAGATTCAAACTTGTTTGCTGGAGGTGATGATGCTGCAGTTAGTAGAGAAAAAAGAGAGGAGCTAACAGGGAATTAATGAGTTCAGTTTTGGACATGGTAACTTTGAATGCAAGAAGGACTTCCAGATGGGATACCCAGCAGGCAGCTGGAAATGCTAGGGATATAGATTTGGGAAGCATCTTCACAGAAGTGATGGCTAAATGGTAGGAATTGATAGATGAGTTTTTGAGGAAGAGAAGAGAAAAGGGAAAACAGGGAATGGAGGGGGAGTGCAGAGAGAAAAAGGGAAAGGAGGGAAAGGAAGAGAAAAGGAATCATGGAGAATTCCTATACTTAGGGGACTAAGGAAGGATAAGTAACAACATAAAGGAATTTGTTACATCTACAAAGATAAAAGGGTGTCCAAGACACAGATAAGGAAGCTGTACACACTTGGGCAAAGGAGTCAGAGAATTCCAACAGTGCAGCATACAGAAACTAAAGTCAGTAGTTGCCTCATTCATGGGCTTTTATAGCACTTATTTATAAACCTCTAGTTTGGCACTTAACATATTCAGTAGTAAAAGCAATAATAACATTGACCTAGACAATAATTGTAACATACTATAATGCCAGGCATCTACTGTTTTCTCACAAAAACAAACAAAAAGCCACAAAGTAATCAGCAATATCCTTTCACAAATGAGGAAAATTAGCAAGGGTTAGAAAAGTTCAATAATTACTAGACACATTAGTTAAGATTTAAACAGAATCTGGATTTGACAGCCCAGGCTTGTTTATGCTTCACAGACTCGCTGTTTGATTGTTGTTCACAGGACTCCCTCACAAGGCTACAGGAACCTTGAGAACACTCAGGTGTAGTCTTCTTGGGATGCCCTGCACCTGGGCAGAATAACTGACACTGAACAGGTCTCGGGAAAGCGAAAGATGAGAGAACGAACAGCTTTCAAGGAGTAGGATAGTAGGCTCTCCATCTTACACATCTCTCCCCAAACAGACTTGTTATTATGCCCAACTTTCTCATAGCTTGTATGATTATGTTTCAAAATATGCACACACATGTATATACAAACAAACCCAAGGGCAAAAACTAGAAATAAATATGGCAAAAGGCTAGCATTTTAAATCTGGGTATCATTCTATAGATGCTCAATACACAGGATGTTCTTGCATTTTTCTACGTGTTTCAAATATGTTCTTTAAAAAACGAAAAGAAACACAACAAAAGTAAATACAGCAAAGTGGTACTGAGTGTTAGTGAATTTCTAGTTTCAAGGTGATTTATTTTCCAAATTGCATACAAGTCACAGATCTCCTTTTCAGTCCGGAGAAAAAGCTTTATATTTTTAAAACAACAAAAAATTTTAAAGGCAAATAAGTTGTGTTTCTCATTATAAGAAAAAAATTTAACCAATATTTAATGAACCCCAGAGTGATAGTTTGGGTGTGTTTTTGGTTCTCATACTTCCCTTTTAATTTTTCTAAGATTTTGTCAGAGGGCCAAAGTTTAAATGGTATTGAAGAAGTGAGCTCAGTGGCAGAGCACTTGCCTAGAATGTGTAAGGCACTGGGTTTGATCCTTAGCACCTCATAAAAATAAACAAAATAATAAAATGAAAGCATTCTGTCTATTTACAACTACAAAAAAATTAAAAAACAAAATAAATGATGTTAAAGAAGTTACATTTAAAACACAAACACATTTAGCAATTTGATGATGGTAATATTACTCAGTTATAAAAGAAAAAATTAACACTCATGGAAATTATTTTAAAGCACTATAATTTGAGAAAGACTAAAAATAGTTTGTATGTCATAGATTTTTATATAAAATTAGCAGAAGAACTGGAGGTTAATTTCCATTGACAAAATGACCCAAATCATATTATTACTGCCATATCTATCCTGAGACTAAATTGTCATAGACTTGAAACAACTTTTAAGGCCTGAGGTGACCAGCCTTTAGAATCTGGCTGCTGTAGCAGTCATTGACATGGCTCCAGGGCCACATGCACATCCCATTCGAATTAAATTCCTGAGGGACAGCATGGCCAAGGAATTGCCTCACAAAGTCCTCCTAAAGCTGCAATTAGGTTTGATAGGCATGTGGCAGAAGACAACAGGTGCTTGGAAAAAGGAAAAAAGAGAAAAGAGAAAGTAGAATGGGGGTAGGGTATAAGGGTTGTTGACGGGGAAATCAAGACAGGAGCTTTTCAGAAATGATTAGTAATCACTAGTAGTTAACTAAAATATGATTGAAATAAAAAATATAAAATGATGTCCTCATTGATTACACTTGCAGCTAAATGTGGAATTGAACATACCACCAGGAAGTAACAATGACAAAGATTTTCTCCACTGAAATTGTAACTGAAGATTTTTTAAAAATATTAATGGAAAGAAATGAAGCCATTTTTAAAATATTATATTTATTATACTGAAAACTCTTAAATTGATCTCATATAGTGATTTTTATGCACAGGCCCCATTTGTTCACACTTTTAATCAATTCAGGGTTGAGGCAAGGGGGTAGAAAAATTGAGTGTTGGAATACAGGTATCATTATACTGTGCAGACATGTGAGCCTCACACCACCACACAAGCATTGACACCAAGAGCTAATGTGCTGTGACTTACACTTCCCACTACCACAGCCCGTTTGTGCAGAGAATAAATCAACCCAATGTGAATGTTTCCTAAGTATTGAGAGCTTTTCTCAGCGCAGTCTGTTTCAATACTTTGCCACTCAAAAGCAACAAAACTGCTCTCAGATTAATCTTGTATCATTTTGTATAGTTTTACTCAATCTTCTAAGTTACATTTTTATAAAAAGAATGCTTCGAAGTAAGTAATCAGTATTTAGCACTTGAAGTATTGGTCCTATTAGCTAATGAAGGGATTCAATTGCACAAAATCCAGAATATTTGTACTTAAACAAATTGAAAAAGACAAAAATGTAGAAGGTCATTTGATTTGCATTTACATAACATATTTCTGAGACTAAATCCAAATGTAAAAGACATAATAGCAGATGGAAGAAGCCAGCAAAACCCAGCAAGTTAGGGAAAAAAGACGATGTTATATTTTATAAAGAAACAGATAATACCTCAAGGGCATGTTAGGAGGAGAGGGAATAGCAAAGGGACTACAACAGATTTTAGCAGGAAAAGTGTGTTTAAAACATTACTGAAAAAATAAGACATAAAACCATATTACTGCAACATGGTGGTTTAGAAGTGCAAAATTTTTAGGGAAATCTCATTTTTCAAAGTCAACATAATTAAAGATACAGGAGACCAAGACAAAAGGTACTACAAGGAACAGAGTGACAGGACACAGATAGCTTATGTTCCTTTTCCATGAAAAGAGTTTCCAGCAGAGAAAAGATCCCATGATTGGCTGCTTAAGTTCAAACCCATTAGCTCTCATAATCACAAATGTTGCCACCCAATTAACATTAGACCTTATAGATGTCTAAAATAGCCACCAACAGAGGCAGTGAAAGGGAAGGATTACTGTAATAGGAGCATTTCTCAAATTATGTGTGTCAACAGGAAAACATGATCCAATTTTTTAAAGTTTCATTTACATGGCACTTAATGAACAGGATGGCACCTACTTAATGAGGAGACACCAGGAATAAATTACATACAGGTTATTCAAGCAATATAAGCCTGAAAAAATGTTCGCTCTATTCTGGCAAGTTAAGAGAGTCTGGGAAACTCCCTGGGTTAGAATTTCTGATTAACCAGTGTCCCCAGCTTTCACATGCGACTTCTCATCTGGCTAAACAATAATTTTTGAGCCGGGCGCGGTGGCGCAAGCCTGTAATCCCAGCACTTAGGGAGGCTGAGACAGGAGAATCGCGAGTTCAAAGCCAGCCTCAGCAATGGCGAGGCGCTAAGCGACTCAGTGAGACCCTGTCTCTGCATAAAACACAAAATAGGGCTGGGGATGTGGCTCAGTGGTCGAGTGCCCCTGAGTTCAATCTCCAGTACCA
>PVHX01012173.1:0-20989 GCA_004024805.1 Geosciurus inauris | reverse complement strand
CAATAATTTTTGAGGTAAATGTTATCCTAGTTTTCTGATAAGGATACAGAGGATCATAGGAATACTTTTTTTTTCCTCCCTATCAATTACTGTCATTAGATATACTACACATTTATAATATATCATTTATTTTGGCTTTTTGTCTTGAGTAGAATACAAGTATGTTACTGCATATCTACTTGACTACATGTGAATTTCCAGTGCTTAAAATGGTGCCTGGCATAAAAAGACATTCAATATGTTCTTGTCTAATGAATTAATAACATATTCTGCCTAAAAGTATACAGCTGTATAGCAAGGGGTTCAATTTAGATGTCTATCACTGTAGTTCATATTCGCCTGAAGTGGAGATAAAGAATACAGCAGAATTAAAATTCAGAGAATAAACAGGAAAGATGACTAAAAACTAGGGCTTTAAAAAGTGCCTTAGGCTCAGGAGGCTGAGGCCAGAGGATCGCGAGTTCAAAGCCAGCCTCAGCAACAGAGAGGCACTAAGCAACTCAGTGAGACCCTGTCTCAAAATAAGACACAAAATAAGGCTGGAGATGTGGCTTACTGATCAAGTGTCCCTGAGTTCAATCCCTGGTACCTCCTGCCCCCCCAAAGTGCCTTACAGGTAAGAGGTGTGAAAAAAAATTTTAAGATTTATTTCTCCTAAAATGTCTTTTGATTCCAGATCTAGTGTACTGAGAGTAAGACCAGCAGAGGGGTCTTCAGGCATGTTGAACAAGTGTCCCAAGCAGCAGAGAGCCAGAGGACCAGGGCTCATTAAACACATGGCCATAGGAATTCTTGAATGGACTCCGTTCACACAGATGCTGAGAAAAGTCTGCAGTACAGTGAAAGTTCTGTCCAGGTTAAAAACCAAAAATAAATTTATTTTATAAAAATAAATAAAAATTAAAACAAAACCTCACAGACTCTAAGAGTAGCCAGGGTCTAGCCCACAGCCAAGGAATGTTACACTGAACGAGGATCTGTCCAGGCCCAGCTTGTTGCCCAGGGCGCTGTGCCCTTCTGGTGGTCTGTGACAGCTGATCCTCTAACATCTCCACAAATTCACAGCTTTAGGGAAGGAAATAACAATTGTCTTCATTCTTCTCTGAGTATCTTGGGTCTTTTTCTTAAGATTGGGCAGAATGTGAATTTCTTCACAGCAACAGTTGAGTGAAGGGTAACTCAGTTAACAGAAATAATTTAAACAGTTTTTATTCCCAGAAATATATTAAAATGAGATAAAAAAAATCTGTATTTGAAACCTAATTTCTTAAGAGTTCTGACTATTTTTTTTAGTTGTCAATGGACATTGATTTTATTTATATGAGGTGCCGAGAATTGAACCCAGTGCCTCACACACCCTAGGCAAGCGCTCTACCACTGAGCTATGATCCTAGCCCCCAGAGTTCTGACTTTTTGTTCCCATCCTAAAAGCTGGATTTTGTCCTAATTAATATTAAAATAGTCTATTTTTAAAAGGCAAATAAAGAGTAAAGGACAGCATTATAGCTACAACTTCTAGGAAATTTAAATGCTGTGGTAATCAATAAGCTTTGTCTCATTATGATGCCATTTCTGAGTTATCATTCCTGAAAAGTTGCTAGGTGTGAGCTGAAAATGGCCTTTATTTCACCAGAAATGAGAAAAAATTTATTTCACCAGAAATGGGAAAAAAGGAATAGAAGGTAACTCACATAATCTACTCCACCCCACAAACAAGGCAATGGAACTTGCGAACACCTACCAGCACAACCTTTTGAATGACTTTTCTGATGCAAGGTGATAGCAATGGGATAGGTAGGGAACAAGCTAATATTTTTATAGTGTGTACCACAGGCTACATAGTTCACATGCACTATACTCACCTCCAGTTTATAGGTGAGAGTTAATGCTGAGAAACATTAGTTTCTTGTTCAAGGTCAAAAGTAAGTAGGGGGGCTGGGACTGTAGCTCAGTGGAAGAGTGCTTGCCTAGCATGCATGGGGCACTGGGTTCCATCCTCAGCACCACATATAAATAATAAATGAATAAAATAGAGACCCATCAACAACTAAAAAAAAAATTTAAAAAAAAAAAGTAAGTGGGAAGCCAGGCAGTGGGAGTACATGCCTATAATCCCAGCTGCTGGGAAGGTGGAGGCAGGAGAATGGCTTGAATCCAGGAGTTTGAGGTCAACTTGGGCAACATTAGGGAGACCTTGTCTCAAAAATAAAATTTTAAAAGAAAATTTTTTTAATTAGGAAAAAAAAGTGGGAGAGTCAAAATTCAAAATCAGGATAATCTGTGCACAAAGCTGCTACTTTAATTACTAGTTATTTGTTAAAGTTCTTTGGTTCCCAGAAATAAGTAATGTTGAGGCATGGATACGACTCCAATGCGTAAAGGGAGACAGAATTTAGGAGTGAGACCAACAGGCTAGGTTTTGTTTATAGGTAGTCTTTGACAATCACTGGAATATCAAGCAAAAATAAAACAGCTATTATTGACAGATTTTAAGCTCTATACCCAATTTTTAAAAAAATCCAGTACTACATTTCTTTCTTTCTTTCTTTCTTTACATTTATTTCAATGTGTTGACCTATAGTACAACAGATCATATTTCTTTCTTTTTATTTTTCTTTCTTTTTTTGAGAAAAAGGAAAAAAAGTTTTATTGTTTTGCTAGCAAAGGAGACACACAGGGGACTCCTGTCCCAGAGGCTGTGATTCTGCCCATCAGAAGGAACAGGGGGCTTTTAAAGAGGTGATTCTAAGGCTACATTCCATGTATTCTCTGTTGGAGTTGTAATTCACTTGTTAATTTGAGACACAGTTATTCCTGAGAGGTTCTGGTACCATCCCCAAAGTCTGGATTACTTCATTCCTATGGTAGGTGTGTACTCAAGAACAGATAAATCTGCCTAAAATGGGGAAAAAAGGGAATCCTGTTTCACCTGAGATTAGGGAGGGGGAGAGATTAGGGAGGAGCAGGGAGAGAGGAAGAGAAAGAAACCTGTCCATTTTAAAAATAAGTTGCAGTGGCAGAGCAGCAAGGGCTATGTTCAAAGCATAAAGTGGACCACTGTTGCATTTCCTCACTGTCAATTTTTACATTCCATTTCTATGGAAAAATGGGCAATGACATCTCCAAGTTGCTTCCTGCTGAAAGAGGTTGAAGGTAGGGGGAAGTAATCTAAAGTCCTTGTTCTCTATTAGGTGAGGCATGGACAGTTAAGGGTATTCAGCATCAGAGCAATCCAGAGGTCCACAGTGGCAGATAGCAGGTGACTGGATAAGGCATACACAGGGCAGGGATTATGTTAAGATAACAATGAACAAGACAGAGCACTGCTTTTTTTTTTTTTGGTAAACAATTAGCACAATATTTCAGCCAGTCTCTGTAAACCATGAAGACAGTAAGTCACAATCATACCAGTGAAAAACAGATCAAGTTTATTAATGTAGGAGGTTAGGAAGATTTGTAGGTCTATGAGATCAGGCTCAAATTAACTCAGGACAAACTTGCAACTCTGAGTCCTTTGTGATCATTACTATTAGGCACTCTTACATAAGAACCCTTCCTTCATAGCCTCCAGCTTTACTTACTTTTGGAACAGATCAGATTTCTATACTGAAATCTTTCTACCAATACAAAGGTCATTTTATCAGAACAAAAACTAGTAAATAGTCCAAGATCCTAAATACTGCTCATTGATACTTTAGGAACTCAATCATGACCACTGTGTCCTACAAATTTAAAAGTGACAAATGCAAACAGTATAATAGCCAAGATTTGTTTGTTTTTAATTTACTCAAACCCTAAACAAGCTTACAAGGTATTATGTACATTATCCTAATTTACAGATGGGAAAACTAAGACCCAAAGAGGCAATAAGTAAGTGGTAGCAACATGATTCTAACCCCAGCATTAGTAAACTACAGCCTACAGTTTTTCCCAGTCTCCTTTATAAAAAGTAATCTCAAACTTACAGAAAAGTTGCAAGTACAGAACAAAGAACTTTTCTCAAAGCATTTAAAAAGCAATGGCTGATTGGTAACTCATCACCCTGGAATACTACAGGATATAAGTCCTATAAAAAAGAACATTCTTTTAATGTTCTTATAATAAACACAATACAACCATCAAAAATTAGGAAATTAACTGGAATACCACTACTTTTTAAATCACAGACCCCTTGGCACGTTTCACCAATTCCAATAATATCTTTTATAGTAAAAAGGATCAGTTCAGAATTATACACTGCATTTTGTTGCCATGACTCTTTGGCTCCCTATAACCAGGAATAGTTTCTTAGTCAGCTCTTCGGTTTTGTGTCCTGTACAATTTTGAAGATTACAAGCCACCTCTCTTGTAGAAGTTTTCTCATTGAGGGTTTGTCTGGCATTTCTTTGTGATTGGATTCAAGTTATGTATCTTTGACAGGAAGATCACAGAAATGATGTTGTACTCTTCCCACCTCAATTTCAGTTTGTTCCATAAGAGCACATTTTCACTTTGACCATCTGTGTAAAGTAAAACCACCTTCAAATATTTTGCACTTAAATCAATGCCTAGTGAATGCTTCTAACTGTTCTATATTATTCAAGAGCTGAAAAGTTCTGTATAATATATGAAATAAACATAGTCCTCACTGCATACTCTGGTTCCCATTCAATCTGATTTCAAAATATGATATTTGCACTGTGCAAACTATTGCCTACATAAAAAATTATAGTAGTTAAAATTTCAGGGTAATTATTTTGCACAATTACTTATCTAAAGAGTCTAACATTCTCATACACCTAAAAATAAGCTATTATTCTCTCTCTGCATTTTTCCAGAATGTTCTTTTAATTAACAATAGTGAGACCTAATAATTTCCTACCAAACAGCATAATTGGAGCCATGTATTGCCATACATTTCTAAAGTAATCTGTCAGAGAAAAATAATATATTTTATGAGATTTTAGGGAAGTGAACTGATAAGTTAAGACTTTTAATAAAAAAATTTCCTGAATCAGAAATTTGATTAACTTCACCAATTCAGAGACCTGTTGAGTCCCATTTTACCATATCACAATATAAAATGTTGCTAAAAAAGTATTTTGTATTAAAAGCAAATTTTCATAAGAAAATGCACCAAAACACTTTTTTTCAAAAAAAACCAGAAAATAAGTCTTATTATTAAATTGTTGTTATGCATTTATCTAAAATTTTTTAACTTTGTAAGGATTGACCATCTTCTTATTTACCAGTATTGCAGAAAAGATTCACACAAACTATACTAAATATTCTTACCTAGTTAGGTAGTAGAAAAAACAAAAAGAATACCTTAGTTTGGCATTTATAGAAGAATACATGCAAATAACATGGATTTACTTCCATTTTTTAATATACTGAACTCAGTAGAGTATTCTAAAATTCTACTAAAAATTCTTTTATGGATATGTAATTTTAGTACAACTTATGCTAATTACCATCCCATTTGTTTCATTATGCTGCAAAACAGTTTTCAAAATTCTGAATGTAAGAGGGCTATTATAACACATAGATTTTGCTTATTATACTCACCAATAACTGAACAAAATTGGAAACTATTAGAAATGATAGTAGTAGGGGCAACAGATGTGAACACCAACTGGTGGTGTACAAACTGGGTCTAACAGACAAAAATTAATCTGGCTGGTTCATATAGAGCAGTGGTTTTCAACTTGGGGTGATTACCCCCCAACACACAAACCTGCCAGGGGATTTTGGCAATGTCTAGAGATATATGACTGTCACAACTTGAGGGGTTACTACTGGTGTCTAGAGGGTAGAGGCCAGGGTTGCTGGTTCTGAATATCCTGCAACATACCTAATGGTCCCCTAGCGCAAAGTGCCAGGGTTGAGAAACTCCAAATTAGACAATGTGTGCACTTATAAGACTTACCCTGTAGGGTTATTATGATGCCTAAAGGTAAACATTAGCCTATAAAATATTGCTATATGTTCAACATGCACTAGCTATTACTATTATCAGAATTACTATGTTATACATACAGTCAATGATTTTTGACTTTACTAAATGCTAGAATAGTTGCAATCCTACTTTATCTGCCCCCAGTGCAAAAACATGAATAATTTTGAAGACAATGAAAAATAAACATTTTTTTAAAGGAAATGGCAAAAAGCATATTTAGTCTACATGGACACCAGGTATATATAAACAAAACGTGGATGTACACAATCATTCTGGATTAGGAAAAATTAATTCTAGATTACTAAGAACAACACTAAAGCATATATTTTACTTCTTTCTTCCCTAGAATATTGATTCCCAAGAATATCAATTGATTTTAGTTTTTACAACAAAGTATCTTTATAGCCACACTTTTAAAAGTCGGAACCATTCTGTTTAAAGCCAAGTATTCCCCTGCCATAATTTTTCTCATATTAGCTAATATGACAGCAATAACAAAACACAGTTAGCCATTGTAATTACAACCATCTTTCCTCCCCAGATACCATATGATTACATCTGTTACTTCTTTAGACTCCTTTTTATTATTATACCAATAAAAAGTTTTTCTGAAGAAGTAAAGTATTTGCCTATAAAAAGATTGTTGGCACCCCTCTATAGGATAGCATTAACATTTTCTCCTTAGTTTCTGAAAACACCAAAGATTCTCAAATTAAGAGCCCTTCAATTTAATTCATGGAATCCTGAGGCAAAATATCAGCCTAGATATAAATGAATTTTACAGAGAAAAGACTTATAGAAAAATCACTGGAAATTTTAAAATGTAGTTTTCTATTCTTTTTCTCAGAAAAAGCTTATGACTTTAAAAGACTGGAGAATTTAAGCAAACACTAAGTGGTTTTGGAAATGTAGTTTCCATGGCAACCAACATGGTCTTCTTTATATAGCATTATAAACAGATGGTAAAGAGTGGTCATGTTTGTTTCTTTGCCAGTGTATCAATAAAACTGCTGTAACACTGTATTGAATACATTTAAACTAGTTAATAAATGTAATCTACTAACCACAAGATGTAGTAATTCAACTGAATATAATTAACTAGTACCTGTTTTTTTTATTCCCCTCTTTTAATAAACACATGAAGATCTTGAACAGTGAAGTCACTATATTCCACACAGTCAACGGTCTTCTTTGGCAAGACATTGTACAAATGTTTTCTCAGCACTTGCCATGCAGGGCATATAACCACAAATATGAATCTGATGAGGAACAAATAATGGACTGAAATAATAAAATTGGAATCATGTCCAAAATTATATTCTTTTACCATCTTTTCTTATAGAAAATGAGAAATTAAGAAACACGAAGAGTGTCTTTTCAATAAATGATAGGTTGTAAAGCAAATTGTAAACTGTTTAAAAATAAGATTCCATTCCATGTACATCGTAGTGGCTTTCAAAAATACAGGTGCTCTGAATTCCATTGTGGTAAGTTGCTAGGTACTACTTACTAGAAAACCAAAGGAGCCAAGAAACTATAAATGTGATTAATCTGGCAGTAAAAGTTTGAACAGCCAATTTCTGCATGTATTATCAATACATTATAGGCTGTGACCCTGTATCTGTAAGGAAGTCAGTTCCAAGGGGCTGGCCATGAGGCGAAGCCTACACCACAGCACTGTAAACCTTCTTATTAAGCTCAGTTTAGAGGCCTTGATGTACTTTCCAAGCTAGGTTGAAGAATGCTTACCTCTGAAAAAGTGAGGACAATGTTTACTATTTTTAATTATATAAATGACCATTTTTAATACAATTAAAATATTTGGTAAACAGTACTTTTAAATTCTCTCTCCTCTAAAGTCCTACTCATATATCTATTTCTAAATTGGCTGATTTGTACCATTTATACATTCTTCCTATGCTTCTTACACAAAATCAAGTTCATTAGAAATGAGGTATTTCATGGTTCAGGACAATCTATGATGGCAATTCAGAAAAGAAGTATTTATATTTATAAAAGTAAATTTAGATGATGGAACATATAGTATGGCTCAACTAAAAGACAAAATTTTTAATTGAAAGATTTCAATTAGAGACTGTTCTAGATTTACATTTGACTTGAAAATAGGAAAATGTTTCTAAACTATCCTAGATAAACTACTATGTCATAATTTAAATTTAGAAATTATTTAAGCCTGGAAAGCATCTCCTTTTTTCATATGGGGCTAGAGCATCTCTCATCGTCAAGTTCATTCACCCAACAAACATGCCTACCTGCAGTGCGTGATCACTGCCTGAGTGGCTGTAAACCAGAAGCCCTTTTCACAGGGTCTTCAGTTTGCTTGCCTCCTTTTGTGGAACTCACAGTATGAAACCCTCTTAAGAAACTGAGCGCTCTTTGTTTAGCTTAATTTCTTCTAAGAGGTACCCATCTAAGAGTGGTGTTCAGCAAAACAGGATCACCCAAGAAGCTTTAAATATAACAGTACATTCCCAACCTATGCCAATTTAGTCAGAATCTCTGGTGGTAGGGCCCATGCAAAGGTATTTTTAAAATACCCCTCAGGAACTGGGGATATAGCTCAGTGGTAGGGCCCCTGCCCAGGATGCATGAGGCACTGGGTTCAATCACCAACACAGGCAGAGCGAATCTTCCTCAGGTGATTCTAAGATGCAGCCATGGTTTTTAAAAAATCACCTGAGAGACTGTGGCCCATGTTTCTCTTTACCCTTAATGTTCAAGGGATCTCAAATCACCACTTCAACTCTATAGGACACAGAATTCAGTGTTTCATTACAAAGAGGCATAAGATTGAAGAAACAGACATTGTTGTGCTAAATTATTTGGTATGGTAAAAAAATTTTTATACAAGTGTTTAACAAAATATAGGACAGAGATGTGAAAGAACTTTCCCCCTGAACTATTCCAAATAGTAATGTCTACCTGGTAGTAATATTGTTACTGTCAAGAGGATTTGTGAATAGTAATTTATTTTCATTCCTTTTGGGATGCACTCATAGTATATCAGCTGGTTATGATGTATTCTACATACTGAACAAAATAAATGCTTTCTGGGTTTTCCGGGCACTTACCAGATATTCTGAAGAACTGACTGAAATGATCAACAGTATAATTCTCACTTATTATTTCACAGATATCATGTTCTCTTCTTCAAGAATGACCTTTAAACTATCATCAACAGTAATGGAATGAAAATTCAGAAGCTGGGAAAAGGGAACACTCCAGAGATAAGGAGGACACCTACATTCTTCTATAGCACTCTTTCTAAGCATGTTTTAAAAATCCATTCATATGGGGCTGGGGTTGTAGCTCTGTGGTACAGCGCTTGCCTAGCATGCGTGAGGCACTGGGTTTGATCCTCAGCACCACATATAAATAATAATTGAATAAAATAAAGATCCATCAACAACTAAAAAAATATTAAAAAAAAAAAACCCATTCACATGCTCTCCCCTAAAAGGAATTGAAGTCAATGACAGAATCACAAACATTATTTCAAGCCATATGTTCATAACAAAATTATACATACAGAAAAATAACTACTATCTGGTAGACTGTGATAATAGTTCTTTATCTCTATGTCTTTCTCTTTTCAAATTGCTTACAAAAAGACCATTGACTTATTTGCTTGATATAAAATAGTAAATAAGAAAACAAATAATTACAAACTCTCCAAATTGTCAGTGATTGAAAACATAAACAGATACAATTAAGTAATCTCAGAGGATAAATCATGACCATACAATGACCTTGCAACTGATTTCTATATTCGTTTGTTTTCTTACATTTCCACAGGCTACAAAAATTTCCATAAGTCATTTATTCTTTCCTTGAGAAACTTTATTCAGCTATTTGTGTATCTGGTGCTATTAACTCATAATAATTTTATGTCAAATCCCATAACATAACATGAGTGAGGTTAAATTCTAAAAAAAAATCAAAAAACACGAAACAGGAAAAAATGCTCCCTTAATGCATTTAGGAACAAACAACCTATTAAAGAGACTAAGAGTGTCTGGCAGAATTCTAGAGATGACAGAAAACAAGAGGAAACAACATTTCTTAATGTCATTTAAATATGCACACAGGAGACAGGGGGATGTGCTAGGACAAAGAATCAACAGGAACTCTCGTCTTCCTGCACATATAATTGGGATTCATTAACAATAAAGGAACAGGTGTCTTGGGACTCATTTATATAGGCTATTAACTATTATGAGTTGCTGGTATCCAAATTTATTTTAATACTAGGCAACAGATTAAAAATAAATACAAATTTAAAGTCCATCTATTCGCATGTGAAAACAATGTCTAGCTTTACAGAGTGTAATTCAATACAAAGGCATTTTTCTATGGTTCTGATCATAAGAGGATGTTGAAGTTTATATACAACATTCCCTAAGTCCCCAAAATAAAGACCTTCATATTAAACTTCATTTGAATGCAAAAATAAATGAAGTCTTCTGTCTTGACAAAATTAAACAAGCTTTATTTACCAAGAACTAGATATTTATTCAAATTTAAAAATAATGATATAAACAAGTATCCATCTTTTATAAAAGGAGGGGAGGGAATCAGAAGCACATCCTGCCCTAAATTCAGTTCATTTCACTACATCTTACACTACTTATTTTGAAAAGCTTGAAAGGCAATGGTTAACTTCTAATTTTTTTACCGTCTCATCTGTAAACAATGACTAAAAAGCTAAATGAATGATTTGAGAAATCTTTACATCTTACCAAAACCTATTTAGAACGTTAAAATCAGAAGTGCAGCAGGGGCAATCTAGCCTGCTCCCCAGTGGGTCCCGTCCCCCCCCCCCCCCCCCCCGTGCTGGAGATTGAATCCAGGGCCTCAGACATGCTAGGCTACTATTGTATCACTGAGCCACATCCTCAGCTCCCAATACACATACACACACACAAACACACAGAGTTTTGTTTTTTGTTTTTAACAAAATAACTAGGTATGAAGGGAAGAAAGAGGGGATGAGAACAAAAAGATCATACCATGAGGCTAAGTAATTTAGTTATGGTAAACACAGCAACATTTTGATCACAGAAACTGTCAAAATACTACTACACAATAAAATCAGTATAATAGGCTCAAAAGCATGATAGCAGTTCTTTGAAATTGAATGTCCTCTGTGGTGCTCAAGGAGGCCAAGCTCTGTTCCCTCAAACTCTAGTGGTCAAACTGTTTAGGTCTTGCCATTTCTCAAGGACCAACCTATCCCAGGATGATGTAGAACACAGCACAATCACCTGTCACCAAACTGCCATTCTGATTCCAAGGCTGCATCTCTCTATTGGACTAGCAAAAGGGTTGTCTGTGCTTAGCTTCTGGGCCTACCTCCAGCTGCATATTTCAATTCTTGCTCTGTAATGTACTATTTCCTGGCTGCAGTCCTCACTCTCTCTAGTCACTGGGGCCTTGGACAAGTTGTTACTATGTTCATGGGGATGCAATACAAAAAGCTGCTAAAGCAGGCCTTCTGGCATTCTCAGCTTTAACCTTTGCTGGTCTTTGTTATTTCAACTATCATGATGTGGGCATCTGCAAAGCTGTTACCATGCTGTGGAAGCTCTGACGTTTTTGCCTCAATCCTTTAAGAACTCATTATATGCCTCCTTGCCTCTGCTCTGTCATGCTATTCATCTCACAATAAGAAAGAAGTAACAGTAACCAGTGGAAAAATCTTCTAATCACATGGTTATTTTACAATTTATTATGAAAAAAGTTTGAGAGGAAGTGTATCCAAGAAAATTATGAGACTGAGTTCTATATTTTGGTGAGTTAACAGTTGTCTCCCAGCTCATAAGACTCATAGTATATCTAAACTTCATATATCAGTTTTTGCCTTTTAATTTGTCAATCTCTTAAAGAAAATTCAGCTTAATTGGTATCTATATATGATCATACTTCTGTACTTGTCTTGGTAATAATAAACAAAGGGAAAAACTGTTAATTCATGAATAAAGACTTTGGAGTAAACTAGTGTTTAATTTTTGGAAAGTTCCCTATTTGTTCAGTTGATACCAGATACTGATGGTTACATATCATAGGGAAATTTTTAAATTAAAAGATGCTGAAATCTCAGATTACAGATTCCTAAATCCTAGGAAGAAAAGCTTGAAGAGCTACTGAATTTAGCGAAGTTCCAGTAAGGGAAGATCTTTCTTGTAGATGCATCCAAATATTCAGATTCCAAACAGACTTAATACTCAAATGTGTTTTACTTGTCCTAAAATTATCAATCCACAAATATAAAACTATAAATAATAAATTATTTTCCCACTGTGGGAATTGCTACTGAGGAGATATTTTTAAAAGTCAGTATACTAGTAGCTACTACCATCCAAGAATAATGTGAAAATTCAGTGGGTATATTGTTGATCCTATTTCAAACATACATTCACCTATTTGTAGTTATTTTATTTTTAATTTGGCTTATTCACTTACACAATATTTGGACAATGATAGTTTTTCCACTTAATTTAGAAGTATTAAATGATTATGCTCTTTATGCCACACTAAAGAGATTAAAGATGGTACAACATGATTTATTTCTACATGTATCTAGGAAAAGTCACTGCAGAAATGAAAATGATTAAAACAACTGAAATTGATGAGAAATCCAAAGATAGAATCATGATTCTTTTTTGGGGGAGGGGGTAAATATTTTTATTTTTAAAAATTAAAAAAAAATTTTTTTAATTTTTTAAAAATTTAAAAATTTTTTAATTTTAAAAAATTTTTAATTTAATGCATTTTGACACATTATACACAAATGGAACACAACTTCTCATTCCTCTGGCAGTGCATGGTGCAGAGTCACACCAGTAGTGTAATCATACATGTACTCAAGGTAATGGTGTCTCATTCTATTGTCCTTCCCATCCCCACAGTCCCTCCCCTCCCCTCTGTACAATCCAAAGTTCCTTCATTCCTGCCTACTCCCACCACCACAACTATGGATCAGCATCTGCTTATCAGAGAAAATATTTGGCCTTTAGTTATTTGGGATTGGCTTATTTCACTTAGCAAGATATTCTCTAGTTCCATCCATTTACCTGCAAATGCCTTAATTTCCTTCTTCTTTAAGGCTGATTAATATTCTATTGTTTATGTGTACATTTTCTTTACCCATTTATCTGTTGAAGGGCATCTAGGTTGGTTCCATAGTTTAACTACCGTGAATTGAGCTGTTATAAATACTGATGTGGCTGTGTCACTGTAGTGTACTAATTTTAAGTCCTTTGGATATAAACCAAGGAGTGGGATAGCTGGGTCAAATGGTAGTTCCATTCCAATTTTTCTAAGGAATCTCCATACTGCTTTCCAGATTGCACCAATTTGCAGTCCCACCAGCAATGTATGAGTGTGTCTTTCCCCCTACATCTTCACCAACCCTTACTGTTTGTATTCTTGATAATTGCCATTCTGACTGGTGTGAGATGAAATCTCACTTTTGATTTGCATTTCTCTAATTGCTAGAGATGATGAACATTTTTTCATATGTTTGTCGATCGACTATTTATTTTTCTGTGAAGTGTCAGTTCATTCAGTTCCTTAGTCCATTTATTAACTGGGTTATTTGATTTTTTGGTGTTAAGTTTCTTGAGTTCTTTATATATCCTGGAGATTAGTGCTCTGAGGTGCATGTGGTAAAGATTTTCTTCCATACTGCAGGCACTCTCTTCACATTTTTGATTGTTACTTTGCTGAGAAGCTTTTTAGTTTGAATCCATCCCATGTATTGATTCTTGCTTTTATTTCTTGCACTTTAGGAGTCTTGTTAAGTAAGTCAGGTACTAAGCCAATATGATGAAGATTTGGGCGTACTTTTTCTTCTGTTAGGCACAGAATCTGTTCTAGTACCTAATTCTTTGATCCACTTTGAGTTGAGTTTTGTCAGAGTGAGAGATAGAGGTTCAATTTCATTTTGCTACATATGGATTTCTAGTTTTCCCAGTACTACTTGTCAAAGAGTATATCTTTTCTCTAATGTATGTTTTTGGTGCTTTTATCTAGTATGAGATAACTATGTATGTGGGTTTGTCTCTGTGTCTTCTATTCTATACCACTGGTCTACATGTCTATTTTGGTGCCAATACCATACTGTTTTTGTTACTATAACTTTGTAGTATAGTTTAAAGTCTGGTATTATGATGCCTTCTGCTTCTCTCTTCTTGCTAAGGATTGCTTTGGCTATTTGAGTCTCTTAGTTTTTCAAATGAATTTCATGATTACCTTTTCTAGTTCTATGAAGAATGTCATTGGGATTTTAATAGGAATTGCATTAACTCTGTATAATACTTTTGGTAGTATGGCCATGTTGGCAATATTAATTCTGTCTATACAAAAGCATGGGAGATCTTTCCATCTTCCAAGGTCTTCAATTTCTTTCTTTAGTGTTTTGTAGTTTTCGTTGTAGAGGTCTTTCACCTCTTTTGTTAGATTGATTGCAAGTTTTTTTGTTAGTTTTTTTTTTTTTTTTTGAGGCAAATGGGTTAGTTTTCTTAATTTCTCTTTCAGAGGATTCATCATTGATGTATAGAAGCAATGCATTTGATTTATGGGTGTTGATTTTATATCCTGATACTTTGCTGAATTCATTTATTAATTCTACAATTTTTCTGGTGGAATTTTTTGGATCTTCTATATATAGAATCATTTCACTGGCAAATAGTGATAGTTTGAGTTCCTCTCTTCCTATTTGTATCCCTTTAATTTCTTTCATCTATCTGATTGCTCTGGCTAGAGTTTCAAGAACTATGTTGAATAGAAGTGTGAAAGCAGGCATCCCTGTCTTGTTCCAGTTTTTAGTGGAAATGATTCCAATTTTTGTCCATTTAGAATGATTGGCCTTGGGCTTAGCATTAATAGCTTTTACAATGTTGAGGTATGTTCCTACTATCCCTAGTTTTTCTAGTGTTTTGAACATGAAGGGGTGAGAATCATGATTCTTAAAACTACATTAATATTTTTAATGAAACCAATCAATCTGTTGTGAGGGGTTATATAATGCAGGCTCTTTCGTAAGATCCCTAATCTCTAGATGCCAGTAGCATCCTCTAGTTCTAACAACCAAAAATGTCTACATGCATTGCCAATGTCCCCAGGAAGGCAAAATCACCTTGGTTAGAAATCATGAGGTAAGGCAGACCACTATACTTTAAGTTGATTTTCAGATTAATGCTACATATTATTGTCTAAAGGCAAAGCAAATTGGGAGTTTTAGTGTTCTCTTAAATAGCTTCAGATATGAGATTGTGAACATTAGAATAACTGAGTGGAGAAACATAATCACATATTCAATGTCAAGATGTGGCTCTGGTTTTGATTTTATAGTTTTTTGTCACTAAGAGTAGAGAAATATAATCACATATTCAATGTCATGATGTGACTGTGGTTTTGATTTTATAGTTTTTTGTCACCAACTGCTAAAAATTCCAAAGAAATATGAAATGAGGAAAATGAGTTCATACTCCTGAGAAATAAGTGCATTTTTTTTTTGGTACTGGAGATTGAACTCAGGGGCACTCGACCACTGAGCCACATCCCCAGCCCTATTTTGTGTTTCATGTAGAGGCAAGGTCTCACTGAGTTGCTTAGCGCCTTGCTGTTGCTGAGGCTGGCTTTGAACTCGTGATTCTCCTGTCTCAGCCTCCCTATGTGCTGGGATTACAATAAGTATTTTTTTTTATATTAAAACTTGTAAAATTATAAATTGCTCCTCCTTTCCCCACAGAACCCTTAATACTTTCTTTCCTACTCTTTTAAACTATAACTTGCCATTTTCTTATGCACAAATTTCAGTGAGGTACAATTCAGGCTGGTGTCTAGGAATAAGACTTTTAATTAGTTCATGTTTAACCTATCCAATGGCCTAAGAGTATTAAAACAATACAGTTTGGCTTTTTTCCTCAGTATATGAATTTTATGGGCAAAAAAAAAAAAACTGTTATAAAAGCATTCTTAAATTTCATATTTTCCAAAGGTGTCAAGAATACTGAAGATTAATTATACTGGAGATTGCTAAAATGTTAGCTCAAGAGCCAGATAATTGAGGTGGCAAGCGAACACTGGGTCTATATAATATACAAAGGGAAAAACTGCCCTCCTCTGTCTCAGGCATCTTTTATATTCTCTCTTCTCCAGCCTTCCCACTTGCTAAAGTACAAAACTCCGAACATCTATTCATTAAAGGCAATGTCTCCTGGAAATGTGGGGCGCAGAGCTTATGAAAGTACTCTAGAAGAAGACACTAAGAAAGCTGGATAGGAAATGTTTGAGAATCAGTGACCAAACATGAGCTGGCTAAGGATCTAATTTTAAAAGAATCAGGCCCACGAGAGGGATAATTTGTGAGACAGGCCTGCCATCAGTGCCCTTTATGCTTTTAAGAGGAACCAACAGACTCTGCAATGAAAACAAACAAAATAGAACAATGGATGGATCTGAGAATCATAATCACCAAGTGGATCATGTTTATTTTGGTTCTGACTTCACTTGAAAAATTACCAATTGGTCTCAAGTTTTCATACTCAACAAACTTTTGTTTCTTCAACATTGTGGAAGAAGAGAGTGATCTGTTTTCACAAAAGGATGCTTATAGTCTGAAAAGTTCTGTTAATACTGTTTTGTTTTGACTAGTATAGTGATATCTCCACATTAGAAATTTGGACATAACTTCCTAATATCTAAATTTACATAATGCACAGTATTTCCTTTAACAAGAACAGAATTTTATACTACATGAAAATTTCATTTCCAATGTTAGAGGTACAGAGATATCTGATTTATATTGAGGAGAATTTATTTTTAGTTGGGAAAACTGCAATGCCAGACTATTTTACATTTAATGCTATACTTTACATACATTATAATATTCATGATGTGTGATAAATATCCAAATCCTATTTGGAAAACTTTCACTGTGAAAAATTAAAATTTTAACAAACTGGTGCTTCACATTTTAAAGTATGTTCTCATTTCTAGAAAGTAAACATACCAATCTGACAAATGATATTAAACCTGTTACTAATAAACTCAAACTCCTTTTATATTCCTTGAATAATTCTAAATATTGAAAGTAAACACAATATAAATGACAATAAAAATTTAAGTATACAAAAACAAGTTAGTATCCCGCATTCTAAGCACTTATTGTGGACATTTCACATAGGTCTGTAATTTAATAAAGGATTAATCTAATTATTATTAAATTATTACTAATTTAATAAAGGATTCTTTAAATATAACTGGTGATATGCTGCTCCAAGCTATAGAAGAAAACAGTACTGAAATAATTGATGCTGTCTGGTTCATTTCATTTTTCATTTGCGTTTGAAGAAAACTTTTAGAGTTGTCATTTTCTACTTGACTTTACAAATGCCTTTTCTCTAAACTATTATTTCACTTTAGTACCAAACCATCTGTATTTCTACACAATGGAAATCCTCCCCAAAGACTAACTAATCAAGAACTTAATTATAAGAATATGGTCATATAATAATAATATAAAACATAGGATCACACATGCAACACAACCCAAACTAGTGCCTTAAAATGTATGTATAGAAGATTGCAACTACCATGATGAAATGAGCTGGCTGACAAAACGCCCCCTCAATAGGGACCATAAACCTGGACAAAACAGTCAACAGCAATAATTTTGGTACCAAGCAATTCAACCAAGGGCATCCAAGGGCATCCATGTCATGAAAACTATTGAATTTTAGATAAGAACAGTATGCAGGATGGGGATGTAGCTCAGCTAGCAGAGTATTTGCCTAGCATGCCCAAGGCCATGAGTTTGATCCTCAATATCCCCAAGAACAAACAAAGGAACAGCATAAGTCTATGATGCTCTTGCCAAGGCTGCGCCCACCTCCATCCTCTAGCTCTGTTGGAGCAGTAATGCAGTCAGAGCAAGGTGGGCTGTGAAAACCAGCACCTTTGTCAAAAAGACAGGGCTCATTTGATCTGGAGCACTGTTAGTTAAATAATGATCTCTGTACCAAGTAAACAGAGATGGCCTGTGGCTCCATAAAACAAGAACATGTGATCCATGAGAAAGCAGTCTTTAGAAACTGTTGTCTTTAAGATACTGCACTCAGCAGACTTCAAACTAGCTATTATAAATAAGCTTGAAAATGTAAAGAAAATCATGTTTAAAAATTAAATGACTCAGTAAACACAGAATCTTATTAAAGGATAGAATTTTTTTTAAAAAAAATCAAATGGAAAATCTGGAGATGAATAATATAATAATTAAAAGTATTACTAAAGGGACTCAATAGTAAATTTGAGATAGCAGAAAACAAAAACAAAGTATCAGTAAACTTAAAGATAGAATAACTAGGTAATCTGAAGAATACAGGAAGTGAGGGGAGACTGAAGAAAAATGAACAGAGGCTCAGTGACCTATGAGACAATATCAAGTATACTAATATATGTGCAAGTAGAGCCTCAGAAGGTGAGAAAATGTGAGAAAAGGGCAAAAAAATTGAACAAATAATGTGTGAAACCTTATCATATTTGATTTAAAAACATTAATGTGGGGCTTGGGGTTCAATCCTCAGCATGGCAAAAATAAGAAATAAAACAAAAAAACTCCATGTACATATATAGAATCAAGCTTCTCAATTGGACATAGTTTATGGGACAAATAAAAAAGATAAAACCTAGACATATTCCAGACAAACTGTTGAAAGAAGAAAAATTCTTGAAAGTAGCAAGAGGAAAATGACTCATCATGTACAGAGGAAAAACACTACAATGGTTCATTTCTCATAAGAAACAATGGAGACTAGAAAGCAGTGGAATCATATGTTAAAAGTGCTGAGGTAGAAAAAGCTTGGTAACTAAGAATTCTAATTCTCTCTCTTTTTTTCTTTTGGTACTGAGGATTGACACAGAAGTGCTTAATAACTGAGCCACATCCCTAGCACTTTTTTAATATATTTTTTTATTTAGAGGCAGGGTCTCAGTGAGTTGCCTCACTAAATTGCTGAGGCTGGCTTTGAACTCACGATTCTCTTTTATTTTTGATACCAGGGATTGAACTCAGGAATACTCAACCACTGAGCCACATCCCCAGCCCTATTTTGTGTTTTATGTAGAGACAGGGTCTCACAGAGTTGCTTAGCGCCTCACCGTTGCTGAGGCTGGCTTTGAACTTGAGATTCTCTTGTCTAAGCCTCCCAAAGTGCTGGGATTACAGACATGCATCACCACATAGGCAGAATTCTAATCCTATATCCCACAAAACTTTCCTTTAAAAATAAAAATGAAATACAAACATTTGAGATAAGCAAAGATAAAATGTGTTGCTATCAGATTCGCCTTACAAAATAATATGAAAGGAGCCAGGCACAATGCAGAATGCCTGTAATCTCAGCAGTTTAGGAGGCTGAGGCAGGAGGATGGCAAGTTCAAAGCCAGCCTCAGCAAAAGGTGTGAAGCAAATCAGTGAAACTCTGTCTCTCAATGAAAGACAAAATAAGGCTGGGGATGTGGCTCAGTGGTCGAGTGCCCCTGAGTTCAATCCCAGGTACCCAAAAAATAAAAATAAAAGGAAGTCCTTCAGGCTGAATGAAAGTGACACCAGACCGTAATATCAATCCACATGAAGAGAGTCCAAGAAATAGTGAATACATGAGTAAATGTTAAAGAGTCTACAGATATATTTTCCTCATTTCTTCTCTTAAATTTTAGAAATGATGGGCTGGGATGGTGGCTCAGCGGTAGAGCGCTTGCCTTGCATGCATGAGGCCCTGGGTTCGATCCTCAGCACCACATACAAAGCAATAAAATAAAGACACTGTGTCCATCAACTAAAAAAAAATATATATATATATATATTTAAAAAAAAATTTTAGAAATGATTATAGAAAGCAAAAGTTAATAATGTATTGATGAGCTCATGACACAGATGTAATATGTTAAACAATAAAAGGAAAATGAAGATATATTAAAGTAAGATTTCTATGTTTTGCTAGAATTAAAATGAATACTATTCAGAAGTAGATTATGATAAACTAAGATGTATACTATAATCCCTCAGAACAATTACCAGGAAAATAACTCAAAACCATATAGTTAAAAACAAAGGTGAGGTCTGAGTTCCAAGATGGCAGCCTAGACGGATGCCACGGTCAGTCTCTCCAGAACCAGAGATTGAAGTTGTGGAAATACCATCTTGCAGCCAGCTTCTGGACATCATCCTACAGTTAACTCCGCAGGAATTTCACTTGCGAGTGTGCGCAGGGCCACCACCAGCAGTGATTGCCACAAGCACCGTGACTTCAGCAGCAAGCGGCGGCGGAGCTCAGCTGCAGGCGGCTCGGAGTCCCAGCGCAAGGCTCGCCCCAGGCGGGGCCTGCTTCTACACGGGGTACCTGGCTCCAGCGCCCACCCAACCATGCAGGGCCCCTAACAGTTGCTCCTGTGGACACACAGGCCCAGCCGCTAGCCTCTGGGGAGCCCAAATTCAGGGTAAGAGTCGCTCCAGAGACCCCAGCGGAAGCAGCCCTGCCCAAGAGTGGCCTGGGCCCACTGCAGTTCCACTCCAGAGTTCCTATGGACCAGCAGGAGCCGCAGAGGGCCCAGATCCGCCCGCAGGAACCTCCACAGGTGTCCAGCCAACAGAAGACCAGGGACTGCTACCTAGAGCCACTGGGGAGCCGAAACTCAGGGTAAGAGTCCCTGCAGAGAACCTAGTGCAAAGCAGCCCCATCCAAGGGCAGCCTGGGCCTGCCGCAGTTCCGCTCCAGAGTTCCTGTGGTCAGGCGAGACAGAAGGCCCAAAACTGCCCTTAGGGAATGCCAAAGGTGCCCAGTTGAAGGCAGACCAGAGCCTGCTAGCCTCCATCCCCAGGGGAGCTCACACTCACTGTAAGGGTTGCACACAGACTCTCCAGCTTGTGAGCCTGCCTAAGTGTGACCTGGGCCCGCCTCCAGCTCCCCTCCAGAGTTCCTGTTCACCAGCAGGAGTGCAAAAGAGGGCCAAAACAGCCCTCAG
>PVHX01012172.1:0-60534 GCA_004024805.1 Geosciurus inauris | reverse complement strand
GGTAAGAGTGGCAGAGAGAATAACATAGACATTATGCCAGGTAAGATTGTAAGTCTGAGAGAGAGAGCGGAATCCCTTAATGTAAGTAGAACAGTCAGCAGAGAAAGACCTAAGGCGCTCTTGAATCTGGGAGAGGTCCTGAAGTGAGAATGGAGCATGAACTTGAATAATTCCCTCAGTGCCTGCTACCTCCCTGAGGGGACAGAGAAGCTTAGGGTCAGCTGACAAGGGAGCCTGGTGAGAACTGATGTGTGCACTAACAGGGGAAGAGGGGAGTGGGTGAGAGAACGAATCCATTGGAGGGGCAGGAGCTGTGGCTACAGGAGGAGGGGCAGGAGCCATGGCTACAGGAGGAGGAGGATGCCGGACAGGTGGGGCCGAGAGCAGCTCAGGTGGATCAGTGAAAGAGGAAGAAGATAGGTAAAAACACTGGGAAGGAGGTGTGGGATTTTCTCTAGCAAGGATAACTTGAAGGACAGAACAGGTAGAATAAAGGTTGGGGCGAGAGCGTACTTCCCAAAAAGCCTGAACATAAGGAGTCTCTGTCCATCTCCTTGTCCGGTGACAAAAACTAGCCAAACCAGTGAGGATTTGAAAATCAAAGGTTCCCTCTGGAGGCCATTTTGATCCATTGTCTAAGCCATACTGAGGCCAGACTTCAGTAGAAAGGAGGACCAGACACTCATGGCCTAGGTCTTCAGCAAATCCCAGCTCCTCAAAATTGTAATACAGACAGCCCAAAGGAGTTTTGGGGTCTGGAGAAGAGCTGGCATTTCCCATGGCTTCCCAGCATTCACAGAAGTGGACAAGGACGGGAAAAGGTGTTCAAGTCCACCGGAAAATGGGGCAGAGCCAAGCGAGGGACCCAAGCGTCCTTGTAAACCCCTCGGGGCTCGGAACAGAATTCGGATGGCTCACCAGGACTGGGGACGTCTCCCCAGTACTGTGGCCTTAGGCAGGAGTCTGTGCACACGTGTGACTTCCAGACAGACCCCCGGTGCGAGCGGGATGAAGCTGGGGAGCCAAGGGAGACGGGTTGAGGGAAGCGTACCTCACTTTTGTCGGTCCGGAGAGCGGAGAGTGGTTCCCAGTCTGGTCCGGAGAGTCCTACTCTACCCCTGTGCAGGGGGAGGTTTGAAAACTCTCCTGGGTTTCGCACACCAATCTGTAAGACGAACGACCAGATGGAAGTGAAACAGGACCAAAACAGGCTTTTATTCTGAGAAATACGCCCCCGGACCAGTTCTCCGCCCAGTCACCAGGCTCGAACAGGTCGGGAAAAAGGCCCCGTCCCTCATGTTACACAGGGTTATAAGGCCTCTCCCCATCCGGAAAGGGCAGGCTTGAGGCCAAGAAGAGGTGTTGACTTAGAGTCCAGTGTCCTCTGAGATTGGTTTGGTGCAGCTGGTGAGGTCAGATTTCTTCCGGTATGAGCCGAGAGCCATGGAGCTTCTCATACTGTAAGTTTACTTCTTCTTCTGTACAGATCATTGGGGGCTGCCACTTTTGTGTGCTTGACGCATGCGTGCTGCGTTCGGCGTGTGCGTGCTGCGTTCGCCGTGTGCATGCTGCGTTCGGCGCATGCATGCTACGTTTGTCGCGCACGACAGTGGGCGGGCTGACTCCAGGCGGTGATGGGGGAGAGAGAGGTTCTAGAATTGTCTCCCAAGGAACTTTCTGGTGCAGTGCCCATGCGGCGTGGCATGGTAGTGGGAAACAGTCCAAAATTGCCTCCCAAGCGAACTTTCTGGTGCCGTGTTGGTGCAGCGCTGTGCAGCACAGCGCCGCGCAGCACAGCAGGTGGGTCTGGTTTTCTGTGTCTGCCTCTGACCTAACATATGGGTCCACCACCTCCACAGATGAATCCTGCTCCCATATAAAGCCTACCATGACTTGCATAGATTGCTGCTGCCATGATCATGATCTCTTTTTGCCCTTACAGTTTGGTTCCCTGGCCAGGAGAAGGGTTAACAGGTAATCCTTCCCTGTTCCCCAAACCCCTTTCTCCTTTCCCCGCAATCAGTTAAACAGCTAAAGGGACTTGGGGAGTAATTGTTGAGTGGCCGGCACCCCCAAAGCTCTCTGAAAGCCGGGAGGCCCCCCAACCACCACTCTTTGGAGCTATGGCTGAATCTCCGAACTGACTGCATTTCCCCTATGCCCTTTCCTGTCCACTTTACGCGGGAGACTCATTTTAACTATATAGCTTTTTCCTCTTTGCATACCTTAAATATTGGTTCCTAAAGCTCAGTCACAGGTTCTCTTCTCATTTTTTCCTGTACCCTGTTCCTGAGGGACTTCATCCAAACCCTTGACTTCATTTACCAACAGAAAGATGATTTTGTCTCTAGCCTATATCTCTCTAGGGAGGTACAAATCCATATATTAAACCTACTATGAGATCTTTCACTTAGCTGAGGCTTTAAAACAAACTCAAAGCCGCCCAGACCTGATCATTTTCTCCCAGGATGCCACCACCATCATTCTAGTGACCCAAAGCAGAAAGATGGGAATCCTCCTTTATTTCGTCCTCTAGATGGATATCCAGTTAGTAATCAAGTCATGTAAATTCTCCATCCTTATTTCTTGTTTTCTGTTCCCTTCCATTATTGCTATCATTGCCTTTGCTCAGACTTCCATCACCTCTTACTTGGATTCTGACTTAACATCTCTGTAAGGTAAAAAACAGCCTTTTTGTACTTAGTTTTAGCATCCCTTCCCTAAAAGCCTAAAGCAGCCCCTGCCCCAGGTGGTTCCTCTCCCGAATCTTCCACCGGGGATAACAAAGCCTGGCCACTCAGGTTACTACATCAAAGAAGACCACTGCAGCTTATCTATCACGCCAGTTTTAAAGTGACCAATCCATAGCTTGCCACGCATTTTGTAGCGGGCCCTATAAATTCCCTGTCCCACGTCCCCTCTGCCCTTTTTCCTCCTTCCTCCTCCTGGGCACCCATCCTCTGAATAAAAGATCTCCTGGCGCATGAGATGTTGTGTATGGCTGGCTGATACCCTAACATTTGGTGCTGTGACTCAAATGGGGGATACTCTCTATTAAGACCCCTCATCCTGAACCGCCGACCACACCTCATAGCCTTTGCTCATTCTTTTGATCGCCACCTCTCCACGAACTTCATTTGGTGAGTTTCCCTTTCAAGGAGATTGCAACTTTGCAGGCAGAGCTTCAGAGGTAACCAGCCATGACCATCTGGTGGCCCTCTGACTGTCTCAAAGGGAAGACCACACCCCACCACAACCTTCACCGTTACGGTGGACTTCCAAAATCTCCACCCCACTTTCTTAGATTCTCCATCCCTCAGACCCTTTTACCCTCTTTCTCTCCCTCCTTTCCTTTTAACTTCTGACAGCTGGGAGTACCTGATCCCTCCCTGTTTACCTCCGTCTGCCCCGGATCAAATTTTCCAACTCCTCCGGGAGGGGTCTCCGAAAATCCTAGCGCTAGGTTGATCTGGGCCCCACTTCTCCGGGAGAGGTCAGACCCAGGACAACTCAAGTGACGACTTGTCTCAGCCTGTTTGGTCTTCCTTGTCTATTAATCACTTCGTCGGGATGCCTTCAAAGGTGTATTGATAGACGTTTTTAGGTAACAGAATGGGATCAGGCTCTTTCCTCCCGGCAGACTCCCCATTACATTGCCTTCTTAAAAATCTTTCCACTCTCGGTCTTCTTCCCGATATTAAACCAAAGAAACTTACACAACTTTATACTCAGGATTAGCCCACCTACCAATTGGATAACTCTCACTCTTAGCCACCTACCCGTTTCTTAGATCCCAATCTCCTTAGAAATCTACGTAACTATTGCGAGCGATAGAAAAGATGGGCGGAGATCCCTTTTATTCAAGCCTTCTCCCTTCTCTGAGCCAATCCCTCCCTCTGTACTCTCTGTAAGCCTCACCATGTCCTCCTGGCTTGCAAAGATATGTAAATCATTGGTTTGCCATCTGCCTCTGTATTACCTTGTCAGTTGTAAATTCCTAAGATACTTACCTTCAAAATTCTCTGTGTTACAGAAACTTCCCTGCTCCTGGACTGGAGCTGCTGCCCTCACTGTTTAAAGGGGACAGCCACCACATGGCTAAATATAAGCTTACTTAATTTAAATTTCAAGGTTAAAGTCAATTGTCCTTTCATTTCAACACGAAGGTTTATAAATTCTCTACTGTTTCATTTAAAGTACTATAAATAACATAAGGTATTTCTTATCATTAAAATGGAGTAATTTGCCTAACTTCAGAAATTTACAAGGATTGCTTTGGGAATGAAAGTCTAAGTGAAGGGTAAATTTCAAAGGTTTATGTTTATGACTAATTTAACTATAATTAATACAAGCTTATTCAATTGAAACTCTAATCTACTGATATAAAGCAAAACCCAAAACAGTGTTCTGCTCTTAATAAGACACCTTCCTTACATTTCTCAGGTTTTTGGGAACACTAACTTTCTAAAATTAAGGTTTATATAACTATGGTTAAACAACATCAATGCAATTATGGTGTTACCAGTCCTATTTTCATATTAAATGCATTCATATCTTCCAGGTATAAAAGTCTTTAAAATAGAAGGTTTAAAAGAATGTTATATCAAGCTGATGTTCTCCAAACTAAAGTTGTATGGTAATTTTAGACTTATAAAGATAGCAAATTTTATTGAGGGTTTATTTCTGTAACTAAACCCCTTATCCATAAGATAGAGTTTTCTGTTACCTTTTACACTAGGGTAAAATTGAAATGTTTCTTTAAGTAAATGAGAGCCTAATCTATTTAAAGTCTAATATTGTAAGACATGATCTTTACTACTTTTCCACACCAAAAAAGATTAAAAACCCTCTCAGCCTTTCTTTAATTCATGTTTTAAATGTAATATCATATTATGTTAACTAACTATTATGTTAACTAAAGTCAAAAAACAATATATGTAAACTTTATAAAATGATATTTGGGAAACAAAGATCAACTTCAGAACTAAGACACTTTAAGATTTTGCAAGGAGCCCTGCCCTACCTGAGATAAAGTTCTGTCTCCCAGCTTATTACAATGGCTTCAAAGTGGGCCACACTCTAGTTCATTTAAAGTTATGTTCAAAGGATTGTGTTGTAAAGATTACTAGGATTTCAACCAGAAAATATAATATATAAATCACACAAATTTTAAGATAGCTATTACACAAACTAAACTCATTAATTTTATTTTGTATTTTCCTTAAAAGTTATGTTCAAAGGATTGTGTTGTAAAGATTACTAGGATTTCAACCAGAAAATACAATATATAAATCACCCAAATTTTAAGATAGCTATTACACAAACTAAACTCATTAATTTTATTTTGTATTTTCCTTAAACTCTATGGCTATTGCCTGTTAACATTTTACAGAGGTACTAATTCAAAAACAACCAACCCAGATTATTTTAAGATAAATCAGCCACTACCTATAGGATAGACCTTAAAATTAAAGTCCAGTACCCTTACTTTAAGACTGATAAAATTACCTTGCTGAGTGTTTAAGATCAAGACTTAAAAACTAAAATTAAATTAAAGGGCCAAGAAAACCAGTATTTGGCTTTTGCCCTCTGAGTCAGCCTGAATCCAAGAAATGAGGGAACTTCTCTGCACCTCTAGGCCACAGGACCTCCCAATCAGGGAGATTGCTGAGACCATTGGAGAATTAAAAAGCCACTCAAGTGCCATACTATGAAGAGGAAGGTCACCAAAAAAGGAACTGTCCCTCAAGCTTCCCAGGGAAGCCACATGGTCAGCACTAGACCTCTACCTATCCTAGCACAAATGGCACTAACAGAGCTGAAAGCTGTTCCCAAATTCCCCAAGAGTTAACTCAGGTGTCTCTTAACATTGGTAATAACAAGAGTCAATTGGACCTGCTTCATCCTAAACACTTAGCAAAACCATAACATACCCATTCCTGGGCACTAAAGAAAATAAAAATAAATAGTTTAATGTAACATACATACATTAGCCCTCCAAAATACATACGACTGGAGGCTACAAAGGAAAGATTCTTAGGCATTAATGTAATAACTATCAAGAGAAACTGCCAAAGTCAAAGGATTTTTAATCAGTTTATGGCCTACTGATCTTCCTACACATAAGCCTACAGAGGTAGGCTTAATGTTGGCTAATGTAATTTTCTAGCCCTAAGTAATAACATAAAGGGATCTCTACTAAACAGAAGTCATACCAATAAAAGGGATATTTTACAAAGTCAGATGATATTAAACTAACTTAACTACATATTAAAAATAGACATCTATAACATTAAAAAAAATGAAATACTGTGTTTACATGTCTCGTCCTCTCCGGCCTTATTATGGGGACAAATTCTCAGCCCTTATACTTCCTAATGAGATATTGTTTATTGATCAGAATCTAAGGAACTTATATACAAGTGTTCCCTCATTCACATAACCATCCAGACATAAGAAAAAGAACTCCAACACCAACTAGATGCAATCGCCCATCCTAACAGACAATTGCCCCTCCTAAAGCAGACCTCTTCATGGATGGTTCTAATATGTCAGGGCCTTCAGTTCAGCTTCTCAATTTATCCAAAGTTAATAACATTTCAGACTGCTCCCTCTCTACAGGTTTGGATCATAACTGATTCCCATTGGTGTTCCTCTCAATACCTCAAACTGACACCAAGGGCCCCTCCTTCCAGCCTTTGAGGAAGCACCTCTTTTTATACACTTCCTCTAGTCAAGTTCCCTGTGACCAGATCATTAAAGTCTCTTCCCCAACCTTTGCTCTGCCAAGTTTCCTTTCTAGTGCAATGATGTCCTAACAAAAATTTAAGCTTCAATATGTCCCTTGCCTTTTATGTTCCCTCCACCTTGATTCCTCAATTAACTTTATGCAGCCAGGATAAATTAATATGGTTTGTTACCACCTCCCTTTCAAGGCAAGACAAACTGTCTTCCAACCACTAGTAGTTAAACTCACTCTGGCCTCCTTACTCGCTGCCTTCAGGCTAAAGGCAGAAGGACTTGGTTATGCAGTAACCGCTATTCAAAGGCTTAAACAACAACTTCAAAAAGCCAGAGGCATTGGCCACCTCTTTCGCCTCTCAACAGTGGCAGATAACATCTATTGCCCAAGTTTCATTGCAGGACCATCAAGCTCTACACCTCCTAACAGCAGACAAAGGAGGAACATGCCTATTCCTGAAAGAAGAATTCTGCTGCTATATCAACGAAACTGGAATAATCAAGAAAAATATCAACATCCTCCATCATTTGAATGAAAATAAGTCAGGTTTAATAGAGAACATCAAACTCTTTTAGGATCTGACTGATCAGATGTCAATAACCCCAAAGAGATAAGCTCATGGGTTTTCTTTTCAAAATTCCCTTGTATAGTGTACTTTTCCTGATTTGCCTCCCCCTGCCATGTCTGTTCAAATTTATTCAATCTTAAATCCAGCAGGTTTCTAATCAGACATTTAATCAGCTTCTCCTCAGGGATCCTCTGATTCTCAAGGAGGACAATGACTTGCTTACAACTGTTTCCTGAGACTCTACTCCAGCATTCCTGGCTCCTGCCTCCACATCTACACTCAGGGAACTGGCCCCACCAGCTGACAATGCTGTGGCTGCAAGGCACCTTCCAGGAGTTCTCCCCTCGGGAAATCCTAACCTTTGGAGCCTGGGTGCTCTACCTTCTTCCCCTATCCCCATCCCGCTCAACAGACATCACCCCAATTCCGCTCGAAGTAGTCAGAAGAGCCAACATCATCCATGTTCCCATCCTTATAAAACCAAAAATGGAGGAATGTAAGGTAGAAAACAGCCCTTTTGTACTTAGTTTTAGCATCTCTTCCCTAAAAGCCTAAAGCAGCCCCTGCCCCAGGTGCTTCCTCTCGTGTATGGCTGGCCGATACCCTAACAATCTCCAACTTAATTTATCTGGTTCTTCCCCTTTAAAAGCACCAACAATACTATTTACAGAGTAATCCTTCTGAAAGGAAAATTTGTTCATGTGAAGCCACAATTTACCATGTGTAAAGCCAAATGACCAGAAGGAAGTAAAACAGGACTGGAACAGGCTTTATTTTGGGAAGAACGCTCTTGGGCCACCACCCCCCCACCCCCCACCCCTCCACCCCGTCACAAGGCTTGAGCTGGCAGAATGGCACTGAGACCTTGTGGCATACAGAATTTAAAGGGTCCCCCCTGCCCCCGTCTAGAAAAGGAAGGCTTAAGGCAGGAAGGGAAGGGCCTGGGGCAGGAAGAGGTATTGATCTAGAGTCCAGTGTCCTCTGAGATTGGTTAGGGGAGGCTGGTGAGGTCAGAGTCCTTCCGGGATAAGCCAGGGGGTCATGGCGATTTTCATGTCAAATGTTCAGTGTCCCTCCATATCGGTGGCTGGGGGCGGCCATGTTGGCGTGTTTGGTGCATGCGTGCTGCGTTCGGCCCATGTGACTGGTCACGGCCATGTTGGTGCGTTCTGTGTATGTGGTGGCGACGGCTGCGGCAGCGCCGCTGCTCCGCGTCTGCCTCTAACCTAACACCATCCTTTGAGGACTTCCCAAGCTTTCTAGATCAAGTTAAAATGTGGACACGTTATTATTGGGCCCTCTCTAGCCCTGTCTTCCATGACTAGTCAAGAATTTCTGGTCTTCATGTCATAACATATACTGTTCTCATATCCTAAAATGCTTTCCCCCACTCATTTTTTTATCTAAGCCTCAATATGTCCCTTGGAGATCTCTAGCCTAACTGTGATATGTTTATTGTTTGTCTTGTCTTTGTGTATTGTCTCCTTTTGTCTCCTCATTTTGAAATAATGAGTCAATCTTCATCCATACCTAGCCCTTTAGATTTGATCAAATCACACTTTAAGGATTTTCAGCAGAAGGCAGCTGAATCCAGGGATGCCATTTACTCAGGTAAACTAACCACTTTCTGTTCCCTTGAATGGCCCACATTCAAGGTCAGATGGCCTCTGGAGGGGACCACCAAACTTCCTACTGCCTGCTGGTTCCAAAAAAAATCAATTTGGGGCAGCCTGGCCACCCAGATCAAATACTAACCAAAGGGGAAAAAATGGTTAAAAAGGTTTTTAGCTGTGCTCACTAAAGCTTGCATTAAAATGTAAACAGCTGCCAACAGAATTTTTAAAAATGTAAAAAATAAAAGCTAAAAGGTAAAAAGAAGATATGCAAAAACATCATTTTGTCTAGAAAATTTGGCTTTTGTCTCTCAGTCAGCCCCAGATATTCACAGAAACCTCCAAAAACTTAAAGGGTTTACAGAGTAACTTCCAACTATTGGAGGTGACCCAAAAGTTTTTAACCATGGAAGTCCAGGTAATGTTTTTCAAAATGCCAGGCTAAGATTTTGGTGTCCACTATCCAAAAGACCAGAAAAACTGGTTTAGAATAAGACCCTGAGCTGAGGGGGATCTCCCAAAGAGACCAGTGGAAGCAGACTCCTTTGGTGCCCCCTTGGGAGATTCCCTCAGGGAGAAATGGGGCCCTGTTTGTATATATTCCCTTAACTATTTTCACCTCTGATGAGTGGGACCATATCAGGACGAAAACCAGGAAGGCTTTTAAACTTCTATTTTTGAGTTCTTAATTTTGATCTGGTGCTCTAGGTTAATATATTTTTCTGATTAGACCTATGTTACAAAGTGTTAGCTCTCAATCTAATATGTTTTAAAAAGACAAGCTACAAGGCCTTTGTCTGTTTGTTCTGTGTAGGTACACCGGTGTATTGTCAGTCTACATGTATTGCCATATCTACATAGGTTTGGTACCAAAATTGACATATGAGCTCATAAATTAAAATTTAAAAAATAAAATGGATCCAAATACCTTTGGTTCAGGTCATACAAAAAGTTCAATTTAAATTGGGTAAACAAATAAAAATGTCATTAAAAGTTACTAACTCACAAGCTTCTATAGCTGGTCAATTGTTAATAAAATGTTGATATCTACAAAATGTTTAATATCCATTGTTTCTAGGATTTTTCTTCATCAGGAAAAGAAATAATGCTATTAAATGCACTTGTCTAATATTTTGTTTTTTTAAAAAGTAAGTAAATTAGATCTGACACGTATGAGATTGATCATGGATGTGTTTGTTAAAGACATCTAAATGATTTATAAAGTTAAAATGCTAACTGTTAAATATAACATCAAGTACTCTTAACTCCTTAAATTCCTTAAGGTGATATGCTTAAACACATTATTGGTGTTTTCATAAACTGGCAACATTAAAAAAATTTAAAATTACTTTATGTCTTAACTAAAAACAAGGTTATATAAAGGGTATAAATGTTTCAACTATTTCATCTTATTAAAATGGAATAAGATATATTTAGTAAAAAAAATTCTGGGTAAAAAAAGTCTTCAAGTCTCCATGTAGTAAACTTATAAGTAAACAATAAGAGGATCTAAATGATAAATAGGTCTATGTAAGTAAAGGACAAGTTTGTGTGTAACTAAGTTGGTTATATATATATATGTAACACAAATAGTTAAAACTATTCAAGGTTTTTCCCTAAGATCAAATATTAATGTACTGGTATAAACCAAAGTTTAATCTGTTACAGATATTAAATAAAAAGGTAAAAATAACTATAAAGTTATAAACATTAAGTTAAAGCCCAGTACTCTTTAAGATTGGTAAGACTGACTTGCTGGATGTTTAAGGCCAAGGCTAAAATATTAAGGTTAAAATAAAGGGGCTAAGGAAACCAATATTTGGCTCTTGCCCTCTGAGTCAGCCTAAACTCTGGAAAAGGGGGAAAAGCTTTACAACTCTGGGCCACATAACCTCCCAATCAGGGAGATTAATGAGACCACTAGAGAACAGAAAGCCAATCAGTGTGCATGCTGCAAAAGAGGAAGGTCACTGGAAAGGGGAAACATCCCTGATGCATCCAAGGGAAGCCACATGGTCAATGAGACCTTGACCCATCCTAGCACAGATGACACTAGCAGTGCTAAGAGGCTGCTCCCAAGTTCCCCAAGAGTGTCCCACAACAACACTCAGCTGTCTCTTAACAATAGATTAAAAACAAGGTCCATTTGACCATCTTGATCTTGAACACCTAGCAAAAACAGTTAAAACCAAAACACAACCATTCCTGGGCATTTAAAAATATATATATATTTATAACTTAAGATGTACACTTGGGTTAGCCCCCCCAAGAATAAGTAAGACTGGAGACAACAAAAGAGATATTTGTAAGCAACAGTGTCTGATAACTATCAAAAAAAAAAAAAAAAAAAAAAAAAACCTGTCAGAGTAAAAAGTTGTTAATCAATTCAAGGCCTACAGATCTTCCTAACCTCCAACATAGGTAGGTTTACTCAATGTTTACTAGTATATGTTTACTAGTATAATTCTCTAGCCCTAAGTAAAGTAACTTAACTAAATATTATGTATACATTCCTGATAACTCTAGCAATACAGAAGATTTACATTCCCGAATAAAGGCCTTATTAGGCTTTCTTTAGGCCTTGTTATGGGGATAACTTCTTAGTTCTTGCACCTGCTGCTGAGAAATTATTGATTTCTATTATCTTCATGAACTTCATTGACATGTTCCAGATGCTACAACATTTATTGTGTATTGATCTCATTTCAGTGCTCATATCTTTTGTTTCTCTCATAGAAGCACCATCCCCAGATGAATTTACAACCTGTTCTTCCTGAATCAGACTTTCATCATGGACCCCTTGACCCGATTCATAAAAAGGGACTCCAAACTGCTTGCCCTACTGCACATCGCCCCCTCTCAGCTTGAAGCAGCAAGGGTGGTCGTCGCCCTTTTCCTTACAGCAGTAGGAATTCCCTAAAATTAGAGGAAAAATACAATCAATGTAAATGTGTAATCAGGTCAATTCACAAGATGGAGGCTGGTTTGGGTCCAAAAAAATGTTATAAGATATGAGCTGCTAAAACAACATATTTTGTCAGTCCAACCCCTACCTCTAATCGGACAAAACCTAATGTTACTCAGGACTGTTGGCTAATTTCTACATGGCTCCAGAGGACATTTGGTTTGCCTGTTTATCAAGAATAACTCCCTGCTTATCCCTACAGCTTTTTGACACATAAGGATGAAACAAATTTTTTGACTGTTCACATTATTCCCCAAGTGAACTACTATAATGGAGAGTCTAAACAACAGCATCTGGGACTCATACCGATGATGATAAATCAATGATTTGATTAGTCCCATAAAATCAGTGGGGAATGTTGTGGACTAGGTTAGCATGAGTTACGACTCCCTTTCTGCCTCAGTTTCCCACAGTTATGTTTTCAAGGCCCCTCCTTTTACTTGGCTTGCTTGCATTTCTGGTATTACTCCCTGCATCAATGCCTGGTATTTTTTAAGTGATGGGTCAAAGAAACTTTGTGTTCTAGTACACATTTTGCCACAAATATATTGGTATGGAGGAGACCCTTGTTAGTGAGACTAGGATTAACAGGATCCACCGTCCTAGGAACAACTTCCCTTATTGTCAGTAATCAAAATATCAAAAGCCTCAGCCAACAAGTAGACCTAGACTTAGGGCACCTAGGGTCTTCTATTTCTCGCCTCAAACAACAGGTAGATTCTTTAGCAAAAGTAGCCCTCCAGAACACAGAGGCCTTGACTTTTCAGAAAGGAGGGAAGTTTATGTGTAGCCATAGGAAAAACTCGTTGCTTCTATACAAACCAATCAGGAGTCATCAGGGACATATTAGCTTGGTCATATTTGGTCCAAGAAAACTTGAAAAAAGAGATAAATTGAGAACACATAACTCCAATTGGTATCAGGGATTATTTTCCTGGTCACCATGGCTCACAACCCTTATATCTGCTATTTCAGGCCCCCTCATACTTTTGCTTTTAGGATTTCTAGTAGGCTCCTGAATTATTAACTGTCTAGTTAACTATATATGACAAAGAATTAGTGCTGTTAAACTCATAGCACTCGGGTCCCACTATAACCCCCTCCTGATAGATGACGACGAGTCAAAGGTTTGACTCTATTCACTAGAAAAGGGGGGAATGTAAAATCCAAACTCAAAATGGAGTCACTCTGGCTTAGACCTGCATGTATCAGCTAACCTGCTCTTTGTGCTTCTGTGATTAATGCTTTGCTATGCTTGCTTCTCATGGATGGGGAGGCAAAACCATAGTCTGCCAGACCCCCTGGCCAGTTACCTAAAGTTCCAGGAACTGAAAAGAGACATAGGAGGCACCATTACGGTTGAACTATAAATAACTACAGATTGACTATCGGCCAAATCATGTTTTTCTGAGTCATGTAGTTAGCCCACCCTATAATAACCACTGAAACCCTCACTTTGGGGTCACTCTCTGAAGGAAAGGAGAGCTGACCCCAATCAATTGGCCTGTGTGCCTATTTCCTCAATAAATTTTGCTGCTTCTGCAGAGTTGTCTGGGCTGCACTTCTTGGGGAGAGGTGCGGGTTGGATGCAACAAAAGTAACTAAGAATAGAAAAAAATATCACCACCAGTGGGGAAGGGATTTCTAAAGAACCTACAAGCACCAAAATTAGTTTGTAACAGTAGTAGTTAAGAAAGAACTTTATTTATCTCTTCTCCCTCTTGCCCTGTGAAAAACAAGGGTTATTGGTGAGCTGGGCAAGGGAAGAGAGGTAAGGGGGAAAACAGACCTCTATTAAGCTCTGCCCTGTTTTTCCACTGAACATGGCCAACTGCAATATTGCTAAGCTGAGGGATAAGGAAAAGCATTAATTATACAGTTTGAAGTTTCAAAAACTTTAAATTAAATCATCTTAATTACTAAAATGAAACTTACAGGGACAAGTACTGGTTGCTTACTAAAAATGACTAAAATTCATGAAGTACAGTTTCATTGAGTTCAGAAAGAGTAGGAGGCAAAATAAAGTGATTTTATAGTTATCCCTCACCTCACAAATCCTATACTTTAAAGGTTCTGGTTATACACACACAGATTTACAATTTGCTAATTAGATACAGATATTAGCACCATTTGAGTTACTGCCTCAGGCCCCTACATTCAAAGCACAATTTCAGTATAGAACTTTCCAGATTCTTCCATCCCATTCACTCTTACATACAAGTAGTTACTGACATCTGTCATCATCTAGGCACTGTTCTAGGAGCTGCAGATACAGTGAAGGATAAAAAACAAAAAAGGTTTCTATTACCACAGAGCTCACTACATTCTAGTAGGAGAGATAATAACCAAGTAAAGAGACATGAGCATTCAGATAATGTCATAGTTCATTATCTGTTGCTAATAACATAATACCACAGACTGGTAAGTTGTTTTTTTTTAAAAAAAAAAGTTTATTTTGGCTCACCATTCTGGTCCAAAGTCAAAGGGCCACATCTGGTGATGGCCTTCTCACTGGTAGAGTCCAGAGACACCACAGGGCATTATGTGGTAATGGACAGGGAATACGGGAGTAACCTAGCCAAACCAGCTTTAATAGGAGATTCATCCTTGAGATAACCCATTAACCCATTAATCATATGAATGGCTTGATCTGTTCATGGGTGCACAGCTCTAATCTTAAAGGTGCCAACTTTTTTGGGGGGAGGGGTACTGGGTATTGAATCCAAGGACATTTAACCACTGAGCCATTCCTCAGCCTTTTTAGAAACATTTTGAGATAGGGTCTTACTAAGTTACCTAGAGCCCCACTAAGTTGCTCAGGCTGGCTTTGAACTTGCAGTCCTCCTACCTCAGCTTTCTGAGCCACTGGGAAGGTCCAAAGTCTTAATATGTCATAATGGGGATTAAATTTCAACATAAATTCTGGAGAGGACAAACCATATTCAACCTTAGCAGACAATAAGTGCTCTGAAGATAAACACAACAGCTACTCTTAACAGTGAGAGACTATGTGAGGGAAAGGGTAATTATTTTATATTTAGTAGTCAGAATAGGTTGTTCTGAGAAAGTAACATGTAAAATGAGACCTAATTACTGCAAAAATCTGATAGAGCTTGGTGCAGTGATGGATACCTGTAATCCCAGCAACTCAGAAGGCTGAAGCAGGAGGACTGCAAATTCAAGACCAGCTTCAGCAATTTACTGAGACCCTGTCTTAAAGTAAAAAATAATAATAAAGGGGATGGGGTTATGGCTCAGTGGTTGAGTGCTTGCCTTGCATACGTGAGGCACTGGGTTCGATCCTCAGCACCACATAAAATAAATAAAGATATTGTGTTCATCTACAACTAAACAAAATATTTAACAAATAATAATAATAATAATAATAAATAAAAAGGGCTATGGGGGCTGGGATTGTAGCTTAGTGGTAGAGTGTTCGCCTCGCATGTGTGAGGTACTGGGTTCGATCCTCAGCACCACATAAATAAATAAAGATATTTTTTTTAAAAAAAGGGCTATGGATGTAGCTTAGTAGTTAAGCACCTCTGGGTTCAATCACCATGCCCCCTGTTAGGTCTGGTCAGGGTCTAAGATGCCCAATTAAGGAAACCAGTCAGCAGCTATGAAGCGAAGCTGCAAGCCAGATGTGACGTCGCTAGTAGACATGCCTCCTATCAATCAGCGAGTTTTCCTGACCTATCCAGGAAGGACTCTGGCCTTCTTTTCCTGTTCCCAAGCCCTCCCCTTCCTGACCGGGTTTTCTTGAAATTCTCTATGCACAGAATCTCCGACGCCATTTCTCCTGACAAGCTCTGATGGGCTGGGGATTTGGTCCAAGGGCGCGCATTCCAATAAAGCCTTGCCGAGTGGCTTAATTCATCTTCTCCTGGTCGTGTAATCTTTACACCCCCCAACCCCTGAAAAAAATTGATGGAAAGGCAATTCAGAGTATATAGTTCAGTCCCTCAGATAGAAGTAAGCTTTGCGTATATAAAAAAGAAAGAAGTCTAATGTAAATGAAATGCAGTGAGTGAAGGACATGATGGGAACAATACAGAGTTTTTAAGACCACTTAATTGCTCAAGCTACTCTAATGGAGAACAGGGGTACAAAAGTGACATCAGGGAGACTAGGAGGCAATTGCAGGCTTTTAGTCATGGTGGTGGCTTGGAACAGAATGGTAGCAGTGCAAAAATAAATGGATGACTTGTGGTGGTAGAAGTTAGAGCAATAGTTGCCATGAAAGTGGTGGGGATTAAGCAGAAGTCAGCATTGGAGAGCTTCCTAGAGTGATAGTAATGTTCTATTACTTTAAGTCTTGATTTTCTGTGTATATACATTGTCAAAACTCCTCCATTATAAAAATCCATGTATTTCACTCTATATAACATTTGTTTCAGTTATTTAAAGTATGATTGGATTTTTAAAAAATAATGAAATCAAATAGCTAATTACGATTCTGCACAATAAACAAAGGCAAATTTTTTAAATATTTTTTTAGTTGCTGGACCTTTATTTTATTCATTTATTATTTATATATGGTGCTGAAGATCGAACCCTGGGCCTCATGCATACTAGGCAAGCGCTCTACTACTGAGCTACAGCCCCAGCCCACAAAGGCAAATTTTTTAAAGGTTAAAAAAGAAAAGAAAATAACCATAATCCACTATTTCATCAATTTCTATGAGATCACTTTTGCAAATGGCATATATTAGATAAAATGTAGATGGTTTAAATAAATCAATAAATGTGCCTAGATTGTATTTAAATCCATTTTAGCTATAAGAAATATAGATATACCAATTTAAGATATGTAATGATTTTATTTAAGTTAAAGCAATGATGTATGTTATAGTAAATTCTAATTAGTTTTCCAAATTTAATAGCTCTCCTGAAGAGTATAGATCTATACTATTTGGAAACATCTTGTGAAATTTGGTTCCATAATCATTTATTATGTTTTAAACAGCTTCCAGTGTTATCTTAAAAATCTCTTGCTCTGGGGAAATGATAAATGGAAAATAGACAAAAAGATATTTTCTAGGATAAATGGTTATAGACAAAATTGTTATGACAGAGACTTATGCATTGAATTTGATTTAGTGTTCTATAGGGAACTACAGAGGTATCCTTTTAAGGTAGCTGAGAACTCAGTGTTGACAAAAGAACTAGCTATTTATTTACAAAGATGTTAAGAGGCTGGGAAGGAAACCAAAGCTCGTTTAATTATAACAATTTAGTATTTTAAGAATTACAATGATAATGTAAAAAAATAGATAAAATAAATTAGGTTAAAATCATTTTATTTATAAGATTAATATATATAATTTTAAAAGATGTAATAAAACTTATTTTTAGATTATTGCTATTAAATACTATAAATAATTGATTAGTAAGTGGTCATATGTGTATTTTTTATTAATTTTTAAAACAATTTCAAAAAATAGCTTTCTCAATTCTCTGCAATCACATATTTAGATAATGTCTACATATATTATCAATGTTCCTATAGGTTATCTATATAGTTCCACCTCAGCACACATTAGTTAGTTTCTCACCTTAGTCTGAGAAACTTAGTTTTTCAGCTGAGTCTCCTAGAAAGGATATCAATTAGCTACAAACATCATGGTCATTGTTCAGTGTGACCATCTGTCCACTTAGAATTTGAAGTTGATGAAAACTCATTTTACACGGACTGGCACACAGCTGCCAGATGGCAACTTGTGATCACTGTGACCCATCCTAAATGTAAACAATAGGACTAATAATAAAAATTGATATATTGACATTTTTACATTTTACGTCAAAATGAAGTGTGGCAATTATGGACTTTTGACCAAAGTCAGTGATTCAGTTCTATTCTGAGTTAAATAGTTAAACATGTGGTAACAATTATTATTTCATTGCGTTCCCCATATGCCTACTTTTAATAACTGTAAGAACTTCACCTTCCAGATAAAATAAATGTAGATGGTTTAAATAAATCAATAAATGTGCCTAGGTTGTATTTAAATCCATTTTAGTTATAAGAAGTATAGATATACCAATTTAAAATATGTAATGATTGGGGGCTGGGCTGTGGCTCAGTGGCAGAGCGCTTGCCTCGCATGCCTGAGGCACTGGGTTCGATCCTCAGCACCACATAAAAATCAATAAATAAAAATAAAGATATTTGTGTCCATCTACAACTAAAAAAATATGTAATGATTGTATTTAAGTTAAAGCAATGCTATATGTTATAGTAAATTCTAATTAATTATAATAAATTCTAATTGTTTTCCAACATATGTAACATTTACATAATAACTTATCTTTTGCATGTTTTAAGATCTGTCTTCATTTGTCCTCAAATATAGATTCCTAAGGCTATGAAAATACAGAAATAATATTTTGTATTTTACAAACTTGAATAAAATATAATACATAATGAAAAAATAAATAAATAAATGAAGATATAAAGAGAACCTGAGGACTTGTGGATTGACTATGGAAAATGTAGGCACTATTTTATTAAATAATCCTTTTGACTCACTCCATGGTTTCCTTTCTGATAATCAGGATAACAAATCCATTGATCACTGGCTCTTCTGACACAGGTCCTGATGAAGTGGTGGGTGTAGGTGGCCTTACTTGTACCAGTTGACTCCACTACCCCTAGTCAGGAGTAGATAGTCCTGGAGCATGGGGTCTCATAGAGCATGGAACCTAGAATGTTTTTTGTTTTTTTTTTTTAATTGAAGTTATCAGATTTTACTTAGCATGCCAATACAATTTATCCTGGTAATAAGAATGGCTTCTTTTTAGTGGACTTCGAGTAACTATTTGCTGCATGACCGCCTGCCCCCTACTCTTTTCTAGCTAAAAGTAGGAGACAAAGGCATCCTGCCCTGAGGAGCGAGAGGCACATGGGTTTCAGGTTTTTGGGGGGGGGTTTTGTGTTTTTTTTGGTACCAGGGATTGAACTCAGGGGTACCACTGAGCCACATCTCCAGCCCTATTTTGTTTTATGTAGATACTGGGTCTCTCTGAATTACTTAGCGCCTCGCCATTGCTGAGGCTGCCTTTGAACTCGCGATTCTCCTGTGTTAGCCTCCCTAAATGCTGGGATTACAGGCGTGAACCACCGCCCGGCTCAGATTTTCCAGGATTTCTTAATCCTGGCTATGCAAGGGTTACTTTTAAAAATATTAAAGCCAGCCCGGAGCCCTAGCACACGTCTGTAATTCCAGCTACCCAGGAGGCTGAAGCAGGAGGACCCCAAGTTTTAGGTCACCTTGGCAACTTAGCAAGACTGTCTTAAAAAAAAAAAAAAGGGGGGCTGGGGTTATGGCGCAGTGGTTGCATGCTCGCCTAGCATGCGTGAGGCACTGGGTTCGATCCTCAGCACCACATAAAAATAAAATAAAGATATTCTGTCCGCCTACAACTAAAAAATAAATATTAAACAAAAAAAAAAAAAGACTGGGGATTAGCCTAAGTGGTAAAGCGCCCCTGGATTCGCTCCCTAGTACCCCGCCCGGCCCACACCAAATTAAAGCCTGGGCATCACGCTCCCCATTACCCCGCCACGGAGACTAAGTCAATCCGTCCCAGGTGAGGTCAGGCCTTGTTTTTGTGTTTTGTCTGTCTTCACACTTCCTCACGAAGTTACACTGGGAGTCAGGACTGAATACCGTTGCTTTAGGCGAGGGTGGGAGCCCACACGCACTTGCCCTCCAGGCCACCAGGCCACCAGGCCACGGCCCAAAAGTCCTCTGGGTTTCTGCACCCGCGGCACTACGGCGCCGGACCTCGCCCGCCGGGCGGGGCGCGGGCCGCAGGAGGCGGAGCCACGGCTGCAGCCTCGCCGCTCCCCTCGCGGGAAAGCTCAGCGCGTGACTCTGGCGCGCCCAACAAGGCTCGAGCGGAGGAGGTGGGCGAACTCCGCGGGCCCAGCGGACCGAACCAACGTACGGTCCAGAAGGGCTGCACTAGGGTAACCGAGATCGGACCATCGGCGCCACGCCTGCAGGGGGGACCGGGCGTTTCCAACCCGTCCGGAGAGGAGGGGAACGCCGGCGTGCACCGCCTGCAACGCGACCCCTGGAGGGCGCGAGACGCTGCCGCTGCAGCCGCCGCCCGCGCGGAAGGACGAGGCTGAGGCGAGAAGCGAGGTAGGAGTGACTGTCCTGAGGCTGGCGGAGTCCTGGAGACCCACTGCCCCCACGTTCCAAGTGATCCCTTGGACAAGGCCCTCTGCCAGCCCACCTATCCTGTCCCCTATGTCCCCGGCCTGCCTCGTAACCCTTCCCTCTCAGCCCCACCCTCCTGGCCCTCTCCGATCCTCTGGATGGATCAGGTCCCCAGTCTTTCTCTGACCCTTGGGCTCTACGGTCCGTGGCATCCTCAGACAGACACCCAGCACCTTTCAGCCCCTTGGGCAGAACCCCAGATCTGTCCCCAACCGTCTCCTCAAACTGTCCCCGCGGAGAACCCCCGAGACCGACTTGCGCCCGGTAGTCGTCCTTGTATCCAAATTTCCTATGAAAGCCCTTGGGGAGGGAAGCGCAGCCGCCAAGCACTCAAGCCCGGGACTGCACCGGGAAACACAGTACTGCCTGTTCCAGCCTGGGTCTTCGCGCCTTTGGCTCTTGGTTCCCAAGCTGGTCTCTACCCGGCGCTGGCTTTGGTTCTTCCTCTTTCCAGTTTTACCTGGGGGGAAAAAAAAAAAAATCTTTGGCTTGGCAATTTGCCAGATCTCTGCTAGTGCCCTCATCTGCCGCGAAGGGCACGGTAATCCCGTTGCCCGAGGCTGACTCGACTGCCAGGCAAGTCCTGGCAGACACAGGGAGACTGCCGTGGAGGCAAGGACCATACAGTGTTCATCTTTGTTTCCCCAGTCCCCAGCACAATGCCTAGCACATCATAGCACTTATTAAATATCTTATTAGTAGATGAACGAATGAGTCCAATGCAGAGGCAGTGGGGCGGAGTGCTTTGGTGGGAAGGGTGTCCTCCAGTTATATAAAGTGGGGAGAGGAAGAGCATTTGGAAGATTACTTAAGTCTTTCTTCAATTCATTCATCTAATAATCTAATTTCATTTACATAAGAGCTATGTATCAGCTGTTTTCTGCTTCTATCTACAGAAAACAAAAACAAAAAACCGGCAGGCCTGGGGCTGCAGAAATTCGTATTGGTTAGTTCCTTAGAGGCTACCCAGATATCTTAAAAGAGCTTTGCCCGGGTTACTGCTCCTCTTCCCATGAGACTAGTGGCTCTCTCTGGGGAAGAATTCTGGAGGCCAGCCACAGCCCTTTAAAGTTTGCTGAGTGTAGCTGGTCAACTTGTGCTTCAGGACAGTTGGAGAAATGAAGGACCTCAGTTATTTTACCCTTTAGTTTCTGAATATCCCCTTCTTTTCAGAGACTGCAGGAATAGACTGTAGTGGGATAGAGATATTAGTCTCCCAAATGCTACTATATTATGATTAAGCCAGGTGGACCATCTATGTTTCTTCGAACCACAGTCAGGCAAGGATTACCACTGTGTAGAACAATGTCAGTGATAAACAAGAACACAGGCCTTTTAAAGATGGAATTCTCAGAGAACAGAGAGCCTGAAATCTGTTTTTGTTGATGATCTGAACAGATTTCGTTTCCTGAGAGTAAGATAGGGTCCAGGGACCTCAGTTTTGGCTCAGGTCCTGAGGGAAGTAGGTGGTATTACTGACTGGTGAAACAATGTCTGGAAAGCTGTAGGAGTTTATAAGGTAGGAAATAGTTGCCTAACTAGTGGTAGCATTATTGCGCCTGGGGCTCAAAGTCTTAGCAAATAAATACAATGGTTGAGTATAGCACAGTGGCAGAGTGCTTGGCTGGCGTGGAGGCCTTCAGTTCAATCCCCAGCACCAATAAATAGATAGATAGATAGATAGATAGATAGATAGATAGATAGATAGATAGATAGATAGATAGATAGTGGAGTTTTTTAAAGAGGCTCAGTAAATCTTAAGCAGTAGTATGGCCTTGTGAAAGGAAGGCAATTCCAGTCAGTATCCCTGGTATTCTGTTACCTGTATCCATCCTGCTGCATGGCCTTGGGACTACCATTGTTTTTCTTCTGCTTTCCTCTTGTATATTGGCATTTAAATTTCCACTTGGAAGCCAGTCCTGCCTTCACTGGTGGCTGGGTGTGTTCTGACCCATTTCTAGCATTGATTTATCCTTCTCCAATTTCTTTCTTTCTCCCTCTGACATGTCTTTATAAAGTAAGTTGTAGATCATAGAAACCCTATGTGGGGAGGGGCTTCTGAGCTGGATTAAGCAATACAGTTTTTTTTGGTAACCAGTACATTTTTGGGGGGTGGTACCAGGGATTGAACTCAGGGGCACTCAACCATTGAACCACATCCCCAGCCCTATTTTGTATTTTATTTAGAGACAGGGTCTCACTGAGTTGCTTAACACCTCACTTTTGCCAAGGCTGGCTTTGAACTTGCGATCTTCTTGTCTCAGCCTCCCAAGCTGCTGGGATTATAGGCATGTGCCACTGCACCCCTCTAACTAGCACATATTTAATGGACTTTCTACTTTTTCCTGTCTGGGCTCCTGGTTAAGGTAAGACATCAGTAATCCCAGAACACTCTAGATTATTTAATTTTCTCCTTACTTCCAGTACTTCAGAGCATTGTCATATAAAACACAGGATGCCCAGTTAAATTTGAATTTCAGATCAACAACAGAATTCTATATTTTTACTTGCTAAATCTGGCAACTGTAGATCATAGGGAGGCTTATGTGTTCTCTCTGCGGCTTGCTGCAAATTTAGGACAATAACTCACCCTTTTCCTCCTGTTTCTCATACACAATGACTGTGCATCCTATTAAAACTCACTTAGTTAAAGAGATAGCTCACTACATCTTGGGATAAGGGTAGGCTCTATAACATGGTCTGATTGATCAGCATTGAGATTACCCAGAAAACACCCACTCAAACACTGGCATGTAATATTGTCATTTCTATAAGATGAGGCTGGATGTGAGAGCATCATTTGAATAGCCAGATGTCCACATTGCTCTGAGAAAGCTGGCGGGTGTTAGAGTGGGATTTTAACAAGTATAACTCATAGCATAAACTCTGTTGTACCAAATTTACTCTTCTTGAAAAAATTATGGTAAAATATATGTAACATAAAACTTACCATTTTAACCATTTCAAGTAGCATTAAGTATATTTACACTGTGGTACAAACATCATCACCATCCATTTCTAGAACGGTGTTCTTCTTCCCAAACTGGGACTCTGTACAAATCGGACACTAACTCTGCACTTTCCCCCATTCCCATTCCTGGCAGCTAGCACTCTACTTTCTGTCTGTGAATTTAACTGCTCTAGGTACCCTCATGTAAGTGGAATCATATGATATTTATCCATTTGGACTGGTTTATTTGGCCTCAGATAATGTCTTTAAGGTTCATTCACATTAGCTTGTGTCAGAATTTCCCTCCTTCTTAAGGCTGAAAAAGTTTCCATTGTATATAATATTCCAGTGTGTGTGCACGTATTTATATACTACATTCTGTTTATCCATTTTTTGTTGATGGACACTTGGATTACTTCTGCCTTTTGGCTATTATGAGTAATGGTGTCATGAACATGAGTGTATGAATATGTTTTTCTGCAAATATGAGTTTTTGCCTTCAGGGTTTAATGTAATTACAGAATTGTACGATAATTTTATGCTTAATTTTTTTGAAGAACCATCGTACTGTTTTCTACATTGACTATACCATTATCTGTTCCTACCAGCAGTGTGCATAGTTCTGATTTTTCTACATCCTTGCCAACACTTGTTATTTTCTGATTTAAAAAGGAAAACATCCACGGGCTGGGGTTATGGCGCAGTGGTAGCGTGCCTGCCTAGCACGCGTGAGGCACTGGGTTCGATCCCCAGCACCACATAAAAATAAAATAAAGGTATTCTGTCCACCTACAACTAAAACATAAATATTAAAAAAAAAAAAAAACATCCTAATAGATATAAAGTGGTGCAATATGGTGGTTTGATTTGCATTTCTCTAATGATAATTTATATATATCTCTTTGGAGAAATGTCTCTTTAAGTCCTTGCCCCATTGTGAACTGGGTTGTTTTCTATTGTTGAGTTATAGAAGTTCTTTATATATTTTGGACATTAATCCATCATCAGATACATGATTTGTGCATTTTCTCCTATTCCATGGATTGCCTTTTCACTCTATTGATAATGTCCTTTTATGCACAAAAGATTTTAATGTTGATGATGTCCAGTTCATCTGCTTTTTTCTTTTGTTGAATATGCTTTTGAATCACAGGCAATCATTGCCAAATTCAATACATCAGCTTCTATCATTGTCTAATTTTTTTAAAAAATAGTTTTTATGTGTAGGTCTTTGATTCATTTTGAGTTAATTTTTATATGTGGTTCAAGATAAAAGTTCATTGTTTTGCATGTGGATATCCACCATTTGTTGAAAAGACTATCCTTTCTTCATTGAATGGTCTTGGCACTCCTGTCAAAAATCATTTGACCAAATATATAATTTCTAGGCTATTTTGTTCCTTTGGTCTATGTATTTGTCTTTGTGCCAGTGCCACTATTGCTCTTACAACTTTAGCTTGGTAGGAAATTTAGAAAATCACAAAGTGTTAAGTTCCTCAATTTTGTTTTTCTTTTTCAAAATTGTTGTTTTGACTATTTTGGATCACTTGAGATTGCATATGATTTTTTTTTTCCAGTACTAGGGATTAAACCCAGGGGTGCTCTACCACTGAGCTACGTTTCCAGCACTTGCTTACTTACTTACTTTATTTATTTATTTTTATTTTGTGACAAGTTCTCAGTGAATTGCTGAGGCTAGCCTTGAACTTATGATATTCTTGTTTCAGCCTCACAAATAGCTGGGATTATAAATGTACATCATCATGCCCAGTTTCCATATGATTTTAAAATGGATATTTTTTTATTTCTGGAAAAAATATTGTTGGGATTTTGAAAGGGATTGTATTGAAACTAGGTCACTTTGGGTAGCATTGACATCTTAACAATATTAAATTTTCCATTCCATGAACACCACGTCTTTGCTTTTATTTGTGTCCTCTTTAATTCTTCTAGCAACATTTTGTAGTTTTCAGTGTACAAGCCTTTCACTTCCTTGGTTAAGTTTCTTCCCAAGTATTTTATTATTTTTGCTGTTACTGTAAATGAAATCATTTCTTGATTTCCAGTTGAGTTTGTTCATCATTAGTATGCAGAAACACAACTGATTTTTATGTGTTAATTTTATATACTGCAAACTTTGCAAAATTCATTTATTCTAGCAGGTTTTTTGTTTTGTTTTTTGGTACCAGGGATTGAACCCAGGGATGCTTAACCACTGAGCCACATCCTCAGCCCTTTTTTTATATTGGATTTAGAGACAGGGTCTTGCTGAGTTGTTTATAGCCTCATTAAGTTGCTGAGGTTGGCTTTGAATTCATGATCCTCCTGCCTCAGCCTCCCCAACTGCTGGGATTACAGACATATGCCACTGTGCCTGGCTCTAGCAGCTTTTTTGTGGAATCTTTTGGGTTTTCAGCATATAAGATCATGTTATCTGGCAATAGAAATATTTTTCTTCTTCCTTTCCAATTTGAATGCCTTTTTTTTGGGGGGGGGGTACTGGAGATTGAACTCAGGAGCACTCGACCACTGAGCCACATCCCCAGCCCTATTTTGTGTTTTATGTAGAGACAGGGTCTCACTGAGTTGCTTAGCAAGCCTCGCCATTGCTGAGACTGGCTTTGAACTCACAATTCTCCTGTCTCAGCCTCCCTAAGTGCTGGGATTACAGGCTTGTGCCACTGTGCCCAGCTCCAATTTGAATGCCTTTTATTTCTTTTTCTTGCCTCATTGCTCAGGCTGACTTCCAGTACTATTGGATGGAAATGGCAAAAATTAAACTGTATTTATTTATTTATTTATTTTTTATTTTTTTGGTGTTGGGGATTGAACTCAGGGCCTTGTGCATGCAAGGCAAGCACTCTACCAACTGAGCTATATCCCCAGCTACTTGGGAAGCTAAGGCAGGAAGATTACTTGAGTCCAGGAGTTCAAAACCAGACCTGTCAACACAGCCACATTCTGTCTCAAAAAAAGAAAAAGAAAAGGAAAAAGTTAAATTATAGCCTGCATATTTTGTATAAAACATATTTTGTATAAAACATATTTTGTATAATACATTTTAGAAAGATTTCTACCAAAACACTTAAAGTTTTTTAAAAATTAATTTTGATAAAAAAGAAAAACTTTGTTTCTTAGAATTCTTGCCTTAACCCACTTTGTCCATTATCCCATGTGTGGGTCACTATAAAAACTTAAATTCAATAATAATATTTTTTGTTTATTTGGTACTAGGAATTAAACACAGAGGCAGTTTACAACTGAGCTATATTCCAAGTCCTTTTTATTTTGAGACAGGATCTTACTAAGTGCTGAGGGTCTTACTAAGTTGCTGTGGCTGACTGGGCATGGTGGTACTTGCCTGTAATCCCAGTAACTCAGGAGGCTGAAGCAGGAGGACTGTTAGTTCAGGGCCAGCCTCAGCAATCTAGTGAGGCCTTAAGCAACTTAGCAAGACCCTGTCTCAAAACAAAAAATATAAAGGGCTGGGAATATAGCTCAATGGTTAAGTGCCTCAGTATCCCTCACCCAAAAAATTGCTGAGACTGGCCTCCAACCTACCATCCTCCTGCACTGGCTTCCCCAGTTCCTGGGATTACAGGCGTGCACCACCATGCCTAGCAGATACACCACTTGCTATAACTGAAATAATATTTGATATATTTATTTTGTTCACAGAATTGAAAACTTTGGACTTAATGGGTTAATAAGATAGTCTTTTTATCTTCTAGAAGATAAGACAACAAGCCCTGAAATGTCTATTGTGTTTTGGCTTCTTGTGTGAGGTCCTGTGGACAAGGAAAATGGATTGATAACTAGGTAGAGAGAAAAAGAGGGCCAGTCTTTTGGCTAGAATTGAGTTATCTTAGGGTCCACATCTTACTTAACTTGTTTGTCTTAGAATCCCAAAATCTATATTTGACTTGTTTATCTATTTTTATACTTTTATGTTTCCTTTCTTATCAAATTCTTTTCAAAAAGAATATTCAGCATTATATTTACTGTTAGGGAAAAATGAAAGTTCTTTTTATCGATGGTCAAGTAAAAGGAAAAAGGAGAGCAGAATATTTCTAAAGGCAGCATAGGTAGGATTCAGATGACCCCAAGGTAAAAAGCAAAAACCCCAGAGGAGAAGGTTGGAGACCTACTGCTGGTCCCATTCATCCTGGAGTTGTTTCTCTACCAAAATATTCTTTTCTTGTTCTTTGAATGTTGTTGTATCCTGTTAATTTAAAGATTCAGCCAAATTTTGTTACCCAGAACAACTTATTTTCTGAGAGTTCTGAATAGCGAATTTTTCTATAAGGTGCTAATGATTTACTTTTAATATCCCCTAAAGGAAAGTGGCTTAAACATTTGTCTCATCTGTGATTATATAACAAACCACACCAAAAGTTTTGTGGGTTGACTAGATGGGTTTTTCGCACTCATCCTAAAAAAAAAAAAAAGGAGTTCTAGGAACATTGTTTTATTTACTTATTTATTAGTTGTTGATGGATCTTTATTTTATTCATTTACTATTTATATGCGGTGCTGAGGATTGAACCCAGGGCCTCACACATGCTAGGTAAGCACTCTACCACTGAGCTACAGCCCTAGCCCGGAACATTGTTTTAAATAGGAGCATTGCTCAGGCTGGGGTTGTGGCTCAGTGGTAGAGCGCTTGCCTAGCATGTGTGAGGCACTAGGTTCAATTCTCAGCACCACATACAAATAAATAAATGAAGGTCCATTGGCAACTAAGAAAATATATAAAAAAAAAAAAAAAGGAGCATTGCTGGAATGAATTAAATTTCCTGAGGTGACTACTTTGAACTGAATGGTTCTCTAATTTGGATGTACAAGAGTTATTCTATTTATTTAATATTTTCTTTATACTTACAGCTACAGTTAACTTCTTAGTGTAATTTAGTGTAGTGTCTGTTGCAGGACAAATGATGATTTATATAATGTGCTTTGCCTCACATCCAACACAGCAACCTACAACCTTAATCATCCTTAATTATAGTAGTTAGAGAAGGGAGGCCTGGAAACAGGACCACCTGCCCTGTTAAACATCCGTGAGTCTTTCTGACAACCAGGTAGTAGAGACAGATAGCTAACAAGGAGCACTGATCTCATGAGGAAAAAGAAGGCTGCATCTTTTTATTGGATTATGAGAATCTAGTAAAGAATAGAGAACTTCAAACTTGTTTTATTCAGAGTTATTCAGAGGGTAGCTCTTTGTTCAAGTATATTCTACAGGAAAGGGGGCACCAAAAGGTAACAATTGAGCTGTTGCGACTGAAGGCATTGCGTTGGGAGAAGTAGAGTCTAACCTGTTCTTCTCCCTCTTTTTCTGTACCTCGCCTTTCTTCCCTTCTCAGTCCTCTGAGGGAACACTTTGAAAGTCAGTGATACAGATATTTCCCTGAGTAGAAAGAGGTTGAGAGAAATGGTTGGGTTTGGGATTTTGTAATCTTCAATTGACTATTCACTAGTAGCCAACCATGGTTTCAGAAAAAAATAAACAAAATATGTACCCTAAAACCCTTCATCTTATTTTGGGCGGTTGGAGGGGCATACCAGATATTGAATTCTGGGGACTTGACCCCTGAGCCACATACCCAGCCCTGTTTTATATTTACTTATTTTGTATTTTATTTAGCGACAGGGTTTCACTGAGTTGCTTAGCGCCTCACCTTTGTTGAGGCTGGCTTTGAACTCACGATCCTCCTGTCTCAGCCTCTTGAGCTGCTGGAATTACAGATGTGCACCACTGCGCCCATAATGAGCTATGTGGAACTAGTAATGAATGTAGATTCCTTTTAGCCTAAGACTTATGCTAATTTGTCAGCCTATTTAAACTCAGAGTTAAGAATTTTTCCAGCCATACTTTCTAGCTTAAAATATAAAAATAATCTTTGTTTTTAGAATATTAATGATATGTTTTTTAAACATACATTGAAAATCCATATATTGAATTTTGCAAGGTTCTGTAGCTCATTTGCTTTGTTGACTTCTTTGTCCAGTTTCCTCTAGACCATACTTTCAGACTTTAGGATGCAAAATATCACCTGAGTCATCTCTGACATACTGATTCAGGAAGTCTGGCAAGGAATCCAAGAATCTACCTGCCTAATAAATTCCCATGTGAGGCTGATTCTGCTGGTCCTCAGACCACACTTTGAGTAGCACTGCTCTTAGTTAATGTAAAGCCCATTTTTTTTGTTTTGTTTTTTTAAAGAAAAAGTCATAATGCACCAGAAAAATAGTGCCACTGTTTTAAGAGTGTGAATTGGGATATGTTACACTGGGTTTTCTCCCTTTAAAGGATTAGGATTACAAATATCCCACTCATTCAACACTAAGGGATTGTGGAAAATAGTTCTAAGGAAATGCTATTTGCTGCCCAGACTTTAATCAAGAAAATGCTTAAAATTAAGTGTCTTTTTATGAAGAAAGATGATATGAAGGACACATTTTCCCTTTGGGACTTAAAAAAAACCCTCTATTCTTGTTCAAAAATAATAGCTGAAAAAATATTTTGTCTCTTTTTTTCTGATTATAGATAAAATATTTGCTCACTGTGGAGAATTGCAAAGTGAAAGACAAGCATAAAATGAAACATACCATTGAACAATTCTTGGAAGCCAAATTTTTAATAGCTTATAGCACATTCAAACAATTGTTCTCATACATTTCAAACAATGATTGCCATAATTTACTAACCCAAATTTTGGACAAATTTTTATGTCTCATTTTTCACTTTTCTAATAAATTCCAAAATTAACAAGTTTATGTAAAAATATTTGTTCATATCTCTGATAGTTTTCTTAAAATAAAATTTGGAAATTGTAGTTACTGAGTTAAGGGATTTGAGCTTTTTTTTTTTTAAATATTTATTTTTTAGTTGTAGGTGGACAGAATATCTTTATTTTATTTTTATGTGGTGCTGAGGATCGAACCCAGTGCCTTACGCGTGCTAGGCGAGCACGCTACCACTGCGCCATAACCCCAGCCCCGGATTTGAGCATTTTTAAGACTTGAAAATAGACGTATATTTTTTCAAGTTCATTATGAAAGTTATGCCAAAGTGTATTTATGTTGGCAAAATATAAAAATGCCAATTTTACTTAACCTTCACTGGAATTAATTATTATTATTTTGTCTTATAATCAATAGGCAAAAGATGGTATTTTATTGTTTTAAAGTTAACTCTTTTTGTATGTTCATTAGCTATATTCTGTTCTTCTGTAAAGTCTTGGCTCATATCCTGCCTATTTTTATGTTAAGATCTTGGTTTTAAGTGAAATAAACAAGTCACAGAAGGACAAATACTGCATGATTCCACCTACATAAGTATCCAAAATAGTCAAAATCGTAGAAGCAAGAGGTAGGGTTGTGATTGCCTTGGGCTGCAGAAAAGGTAAATGGGGCATTGCTGTTATAATGTTATAATGTTTTAGTTATACAAGATGAGTAAGTTCCAGAGATCTGCTGTACACCTTTGGGCTTACAGTTAACAATACTCAACACATAAACACTTGTTAGGAGCTGGGCACAGTGGTGCTCATCTGTAATTCTAGTGACTCTGGAAGCTGAGACAGGATGGCAGGTTGAGCTAGGGATGCAACTCAGTAGTAGGAAAAAAAATTATTAGGATGGTAGATCTCCGGTGTTTTTACCACAGATTTTAAAAATCTTAGTTTTTAGTTATCAGTTTTCATAAGTTTTTAGGATACTGGCCTTTTGCTATATTTGTGGGAAACATTTATATACCTTTTCATTTTGTTTCTGAGTTTTGACATACAGAATTGTGTAATTTCCATGTGATCACATCTTCAGTTTTATCGTGTAATTTCAGTACTCCTTCTCTCAGCAAATGTCCTGAGTCTGGGACTATTGGGCTTGAATCTCCAAAGAACTCTTTTTATGTACATGATTCTTCCTGACTGAAATCCCTTCCCTGACTGCTTCTCCATATTTCTACTCCTAAGACTCTAGTCATTTGACCTTCTTTATGAAAACCTTCTTGATCACCCTGTGAAAATGTAGGTGTAATTTCCACTGTGTTTTCATTGGTTTTGTTTGGGGCTACATTATAACAAATACTAGTACTGGGGAAAAAGAAAAAAAAGTGAATGGAAGTCACATGGTGGTGCACACCTGAAATCCCAGTGACTCAGGAGGCTAAGGTAGGAGGATCAAAAGTTTGAGGCCAACCTGGACAGTAGAGTAGGACCCTGTCTCAAAATAAATAATAAAAGGATCTAGGGGTGTAGGTCAATAGTAGTACACCTCTGGGTTCAGTCCTCAGTACTACCAAAAAAAAAGTGAATAGAAAATCAAGTAAGTGGAGACAGCATAGTTGGCCAATGAAGGCTGGCTATTGGAGAGAGCAGAACAATGATGTGGAGTCAGGGGATTTATCTTTAAATTAATATGTATTTTTTCAAATTAATTTATGTGCATGTGGTTAGGAAGTCAAATAGAGCAATCTATGAACCTTTATTATTACTACATAATTTATAACATAACTTTTAATACTTGACTGTCTTTTGGTTTGTTTATTCTTCTATGTATTTGTCCCTAGTTCTTCCCAAATTCTTTAGCAAACCTGTATTACTCCCAGTGTAATTTTCCAGATGGTCAGGCAGTTCCTTTTTCCTTGGCCTAGAATGTTGTTCCTCATTCTTCATGTCTTTAACTTCTTTGCAACCCTCAGCTTAAACATCATTTTGCCAGAGGCTTTCCCTGACCTACTCTCTTAATCAAGTTATCTTACTATCCAGTACTTTTTATTGGTGGTGTTTATTACAGCTTATAATTGGTTTTTGTTTTGTTTTGTTTTTTGGTTTTTTTTTTGTATGATGGTTTGTCTGCCTTCCTCCACTAGATGCTGAGCTCTTTGAGGGCAGGGATACTGTCTGTCTTATTCACCACTATATTCCCAGTAATTATCTCAATTCCTTTTTGCACGAAGATTAAATTACTAACCCTTGAAAGAGGTGTTGAGAGAGGGCCTTAAATTACAGCACTGGTTGTAGGAATTAGAAGAGACAATAGATGGCTTTTTTGTGTGTTTTTTTGGTACTGGGGTTTGAACCCAAGGGACACTTTACCACTGAACTACATCCCCAGACCCCTTTATTTATTACATTTTTGTGGGGGGTACCGGGGATTGAACTCAGGGACACTCGACCACTGAGCCATATCCCCAGCCTTATTTTGTGTTTTATTTAGAGACAGGGTCTCACTGAGTTGCTTAGTGCCTCACTTTTGCTGAGGCTGACTTTGAACTCACAATCTTCCTGCCTCAGCCTCCCGAGCCACGGGGATTACCCAGTCCCCTTTATTTTTTATTTTGAGTCAGGGTCTTACTAAATTGCTAAGGCTAGCCTCAATCCTCCTGCCTCAGCCTCCTGTTTTGCTGGGATTACAGGTGTGTGCCACCACACCTGGCAAGAGATTCTTTTCTAAAGCAGAGTAGTGGGACTTAAGGAGGGCCACATAGTTCCATCTAGAAACAATTAGACCTTTTAAGAAGAATCTTATCAGCCCATCAATTCATGTGGAAGACTTGATTTCACTGTGTTCTGTTGAAAGTGAGCAGTTCAGTAGTCATGTATCTAACAGTGCTCATTGGGTAGGAGATTTTTGATTCATGAATAACTTGGAAATCCACTCTAAACCCTCTTTCTTCATATATCTTTAGAATGTTTCCTGGGACAGAATCACTTTGCTTTTACGTCTTACAGGGAAACAAATAACAGAGCCATGAAGAAAGGCTAAAGAATTTGAGGTAATATGCCTATTGGAAAGAAAACATTGGCTATAACAGTGACTTTGGTTACCTGTTAGAAATTAGTAAGTTCAATAGTACTATGGTCTCAAAAAGGCAGTAGCAGGCATTTGGGTTCAAGAAAAGGGGATTTCTGATTCATATTTATTAAGTTGCCACTTACCGAGCCCTTACTCAGTACTAATCATTGTCCCTAATGTCTTCTTATATATCTTTTCTGTAATTCCTACCCCCATCTGTAGAAGTATTATCATCCTCCTTTAAAAATGAATCTTAAGCTAGGTGTGGTGCATACCTATAATCCCAGAAAATCAAAAGGTCTGTCAAGAGCATTACAAATTCGAGGTCAGCCTTAACAACTTAGTGAGACCCTGTCTCAAAATAAAAAATAAAAGCCAGGTGCTGTGGCGCACACCTGTAATCCCAGCAGTTTGGGAGGCTGAGACAGGAGAATCGCAAGTTCAAAGCCAGCCTCAGCAAAGGCGAGGCACTAAGCAATTCAGTGAGACCCTGTCTCTACATAAAACACAAAATAGGGCTGGGGATGTGGCTCAGTGGTCAAGGACCCCTGAGTTCAATCCTTGGTACAAAAAAAATAGATAAAAAATAAAAAAGGGGCCTGGGGTTGTGGCTCAGTGGTAGAGCACTTGCCTAGCATATGTGAGGCACTGGGTTCAATCCTTAACAGCACCACATATAAATAAATAAAAATAAAAAACCTATCACAACTAAAACAAACAAAAATATTTTTAAAAAATTAAAAATAAATAAAAAGGGCTGGTGGGAAGCTGGGATTGTGGCTCAGTGGTAGAGCGCTTGCCTGGCATGCATGAAGCACTGGGTTCGATCCTCAGCACCACATAAAAATAAATAAAATAAAGATATCGTGTCCATCTACAACTAAAAACATTTAAAAAGGGGGGGGGCTGGTGATGTAGCTCAGTGGTAGGTAGAGTGCCCACTGGGTTCAATCCCTAGTAGAAAATTTAAAAAAAAAAAAAAAAAAAGTAAAAATGTAAAGCTAAGGGAACTTGTGCTGCAGAATTTGTTCTACTGTTTTTATGGACACAATACCTTTGTTTTATTTATTTATTTTCTGAGACTCAAACCCAGTGCCAGGCAAGTACTCTATCACTGAGCTACAACTCCAGACCCATAATTCATTCTTGTTTTTTTTTAAATATTTTGTTTAGTTGTAGATGAACACAATATCTTTATTTATTTATTTTTATGTGGTGCTGAGGATCGAACCCAGTGCCTCACATATGCGAGGCAAGTGCTCAACCGCTGAGCCATAACCCCAGCCCCCCATAATTCATTCTTAAGAACAGTTAGGTGCCCATCTTTCCGTAGTTCTCTGCATTGACCAGAAAGAAATGACCTGAAGCTGGAAAACCAAAGCAAGGTTCTATTTCTTCATTATAATGGATAGTAGTTAGCTAATGTGAGTTCCTATGCCTTACATAAAAACATGTAAATAGAGACTGAACTCCAGCAAAATGAATGGGAAACAAAATGGAGCTCAACTAAGAGCAAGATTGATAGATTCTAGTGACTCTTCAAGAGCCAAAGTTCTTAGTTCAAACATAAGTTTGGTTGTTAATACAGTATTAATAAATACTCTGATTAATAAGTATACCACTTTGGCCTCTGGAAAGAGCTGACTTTATGATTTAACTCTCTTGTCTTTCTTTTGAATGCAACGATTTCAAATACCTACTTCATAGTTTGCATAGTCCTAGTTATTTGTTTGGTTTTTCCCAGTGAACTAGAAGCTCCATGAAGGTGAGTTCCAGGTCTGTTTGTTCACATAGTACAGTGCCTGGCACTTCATTGGTGCTCAGTTAATATGTTTTTGACTAATTTATCTAGTGTTTTAACAAGACTTTGGTGTCAAGGTTCTCAGGATCACAAATTTCTTCACAGGTGTGCCTGAAGCAGGAAAGGAAATTCTTCCAGAGCCCTACTGGTATGCTTCTGGGTTGGGCTGTTACATTCCCCAGGTCCTACCTCCTTTGGGTGGAGCCCCAAAGGCTTGATGCCACATGGGCTGTGTTTTTGGCAAAGGGGCTTGTGCTTATTCTGAGGTTCTGCCTATAAATGGATTATGCTATTTCCTGTCCCCAGGTGAACTCAGTGGGGCTGCAGCTGGCAATGGGAGCTCAGAGTTACTGCTTTCTCTGCTGGAACCTCCCTACCTCTAGAGATGGCACCAGTATAGGTTGACCAAGCAGGAAATGCTAAGCCTTTTCCTAAAGTTCTAAACAGCTTAAGGAGTCCTCCAGATGGAGCTGGAATCGCTCCCAGTGAGAAGAGCTGGATCTTATGTAACTTTACAGACAGCCCTTTTTAGGGAAAAACAAATTGTTCCTTGGCTAGCACTGGACTTTCTGAGACACATCCTGAATTCTTCCCTAGCTGCTCAGCATTCCCCATTGAAGGCAGCTAACAGGGCAAAATTGAAGACTGGTAAGGTTAATAGGGGAGATAGGAAGGGAGGGGGAGAGAGAGGGATGTCTGTCATTCTGGCTGGAACATGCTGTTCTGGTTCTCAAGCTGCAGCTCCCATCCAGGCAGGAGAGGGAGCACAGTGTGGTGTGGAGGGAACTCTGGAAGAGAATTGGTACCTCTTTGCATATTCCAGAAGATAGCCCCTGAGCCACCCCCACACTCTAACCAGAAAGACTATAAACATGTACATGGCTATAATAAAATACATTCTGCTATAAGAAAGACATTTTTCCAGTGTATTTTGGTGAAGATTCAGTTCCTCCTTAGTTCAATTCAGGAAACATTTTAAGCATCTACCATAAGCGTTTGAAGGGTTTTTGTTTGTTTTGTTTTATTTTGGTACTGGAGTTGAACCAGGGGCACTTAACCACTGAGCAACATCCCAGCCCTTTTTTGTATTTTATTTAGAGAAAAGGTCTTGCTGATTTGCTTAGGGTCTTGCTAAGTGGGTCTTTTTTGTTTTAATTGACACATAATTGTATATATTTATGCGGTACAGTATGATTTTTTTTGAGATATTTATACAATGTGTAATGATCAAATCAGGGTAATTGGCGTATCCATCACCTTAAACATTTATCATTTCTTTGTGTTAGAAATATTCAAATATTTAAAATCCTCTTTACTAGCTATTTTAAAATATATGATAAATTGTTCTTTTAAGGGTGTTTAAACAAGAGGCTGATGTAGATAGACTTTATCCTCAAAAGATAACTCCAAAGGGAGATCCATTTAAAGGTTGATGTAGAAATTCAGTCAAGTGATAATTATAGTTTGGTCTTCAGTAACTGTAGGGATGGAGAAGGGTGAATAGAATTGGTAACACTTGATAATTATTGGGATATGCTAGGATGTATAAAGTAGAAATAGTTATGAGTAACCAAAACCCAAAATTGATGACTTAAAATAAGTTGGAAGTTTCTTTCTCAGCAAAAGCAACAAATACAGTCCTGGGCTGGCATGGCAGCTCCATAGTTATTGGAGACCCAGGCTCCTTCCAGTTTTTTGCTCTGCTATCCCTAGGCCATCCTTATGGTCCTGGCTAGTAGCTCTAGCCATCACCCATACCCTATTAGCAACAGGGTGGGGAAAGGGAAGAAGGAAGCACATAGCACTTATACTCAGCTTAGTGAAATGGTCACTCTCACTGTAAGAGAGATGGAAATGTAGAATTTTAGTTGGGCAGCATCAAATCCAGCCAAATACCATGGTTCTGTTAAGTTAAAAGAGAAAAGGAAAGTGGATGTTTGATTGATAGCTAATAATTTGAGGACTAGGAAGGTGGAGAGCTAATTCGGTTCAGCCAAATTATTTACAAAAGAACAGAGATTTCACAAAGATACACATATACCACTTGAAAAGAAATGGCTTTGACCAGGAGGCAAAGATTTAACATATTTAAATCCTATTTTATTATTGTGAAGAATAAACAAATGTTAGTTCAAATAAGTCCCCAGTGTAAGTATGACTATAGCTATAATAATTTGACCTGAATTACTGTCATGTGAAATTGCCATATTTGTAATTTTAAGTATGTCATTCATTAATATTCAGATTATAGAAAAGGGTAGACCAAACAGATTGCTGCTATTTAGAACAAAGTCCAAATGAGCTGCAAATTAAGGCATTTGCTTAATCTCTACCACAGATATTAGCAAGAGCTTTGAGAGTCAAGCAAGAGATCTAAGCCCAACTCTTCTAATTTCAAGCTCTGTGATCTTGGATAAAGTTAATCTCTTTAAGGGTTTCAGTTTTCTCATCTCCAAAACACTAATGATACTATCTACTTTCAACAGTTATTGTAAAGATTAGAAATGCATTTATGACAAACATCTAGTATAATTGATAACATAATAAAAATAGATAATATTATTATAAATATTTGTTATTAGCTAGAAGTCATTTATTTCCTTCTGTCTTACTGCACATTGGGAGGTTTTCCTCCAGAGATTCATTAACATTTGTACATTTTTCTTAGATTGCTTCTATAGCATTTTGGTTCCTGTTTACAAAGCCTATAACTATTTGTGATAGCACCTCCATTCATAGTTTGCTCTTCATCTTTACTCAAAATGAACTCTTCCCCAGCCTTAAACCTTTCATCCATATTTATCACATCCATTCCCATCTTCCTGTTAGTAATTTTCTTACTGTCGACAACCATACCACATATGGAAGCAGGGGAGGGGTTTGGGCCTAAGCCAATTGAGGTATAGATTTGGAACCTGAGGGCAGGGAAAAAAAAAAAAAAAGTAGAGTCATGGAGTAGTATTATTAAGCAGAAATAGAAAAATAAAGATGGTTTATAGTTCATTTTGCACTCCAGAGTGATAATGCTTACTGCATTACTGCTAAATTCCACAGATGCTTTTGAAGTGCTTTATGTGAGGGAAATTAGCCAGTCAGTCAGATCCAATACAAACAACCTCAGGATTCTTCCTTTACATTCCTCAGTGGCTCCTTAGAGGGGAGCTGCCTCTGAAAAGTCTGCATCAGCCCTGCAGGAAGAGGAAAGAGCATCTTCTGGGGTCAGAATTTTGAGAATTTTTGAGAATTTTGAGATTATAGACCTTGACTAATGAGGCCTTTAACATCTACAGTAGGGGTCAGCAAAATGTGGCCTATGTCAGGGTGTTTTCATGTGGCCCACAAACTGAGAATGATTTTTATTTTTATTTTATATTTTATTTTGGTACTGGGGATTGAACTCAGGGGCACTCAACTGCTGAACCACATCCCCAGCCCTGTTTTGTATTTTATTTAGAGAGAGAGTCTCATCGAGTTGCTTAGCACTTCATTTTTGCTGAGGCTGGCTTTGAACTCATGATCTTCCTGCCTCGGCCTCCTGAGGTGCTGGGATTACAGGTGTGCACCACCACATCCAGCTTTTTTTTCACATTTTTAAAGAGTTGTAAAAAATAAAAAATATTGTACTTTTCCAAATTGGTAAGAATAAATTTCAGATGTTCTCAGAATAAAAAGTGATAAGTTTTTGAGGATATATATATATGTTAAGTAGCTTGATTTAATTATTCCACATCATATTCATAAATCAGAACATTGCTTTTTACCCCATATAATTATAAATTGTCAGTTTACAACAAAACATAAGAAAAAGAATATATGGCATAACTGTGTGGTCCACAAAGCCTAGATATCTATTCTCTGGTCCTTTCTAGAGTTTGCTGATCCCTGATCCAGAGGCCTTTTCTCTAAAAGGAGGTGGGTCTTACCAGAGCCTACAGGAGTTTCAGATGTCTGTTTTAAATCCCAGGATAGGCACAGGCAGAAAAGAGGTGTCAGCACCAATAAAGAATAGATTTCTGTTTCTCCTCTCTAACAGTTCTGGAGACCTGGCCAACTAACCCCATACTGAGGAATTGCTGGGCTAGCAAGACCAAAGTCTTGTGTTGGGCTTAGGACACGGTATTGCCTTTGTTCTGACTGAGCAGTGACATACATCCCTTCATTGGCGTTGCTTTTTCAGACCTTTTAGGCTAAGTCTAGTAAACCCTGTTGCTGATGCTGTATCAATACATGCCTCAGATTGGGATCCTTGGCCCCCCATGTGGGAGAATTCAGTTTGTGACTCCTGGATGGAGAAAGGGAGTAAGTGGAGATATTTCTTTTTGCTAGCATGTTCCTCCCCCCTCCCCTACTCTTTGTACTAAGAATTTAACCCATGGGTGCTTTACCATTGAACTATATCCCCAGACCTTTTTTATTTTTCATTTTGAGATACAAAGTCCTTAGGGTCTTGCTAAGTTGCTGAGGCTAACCCTAACCCTGCCTCAGCCTCCCAAGCATGCACCACCATACGCAGCTGTTTCTTCCTTCTCTAATACACGTTAATGGAAATTAATTCCTTATGTCTACATAAGCAGATTCCTATTTCACATGTTCCTCAAATCAGAGGTGGGGTGGCCAAAAGAAAGGCACTGAGCCTTAGTGGACAGACCAGGACCACTTCCCAAGATGGCCACTGTGACTTTAGAAGGGGGAAAACGCCAGGAGGCAGCCAGGGCTCTCTACTTAGATACATGAATGACAGTTATTTTCTGAAATATTTTAGTTAAAGGACTTGATAGAATTTACATTTCCTGTTATTTATTTTTATTTTTCAAATAATTTTCCTTGCCACGGGCTGGGGTTGTGGCTCAGTGGTAAAGCGCTTGCCTTGTGTATGTGAGGTACTGGGTTCAATCCTCAGCACCACATAAAAATAAATAGAGAGGGGCTGGGATTATAGCTCAGTGGTAAAGCACTTGCCTTGCATACATAAGGCCCTGGGTTCGATCCTCAGCACCACATACAAAGCAATAAAATAAAGACATTGTGTCCATCTACAACTAAAAAAAATTTAAATAAATAAATAGAGATATTGTGTCCATCTACAACTAAAAATATATTTAAAAAAAAGAAGATATATACAATTAGATCCTTTTCTGAGAGGTAAATGCAAAGCTTGAGAAGGCAGGTACCCTGCCCCAGATGACCCAGCAAGCCAGGGAAAAAGCCAAGAATGAAAGCAGTGTTCCAATCCTTAGGCATCCTGCCACTGTCCTAGGCATCGGTAGCTTCCAGATAGAACTGAGATCAAAACCCTTTATCACTAGTGATCAGATCTGGTTGCTTTGGGGTTGCATTGATTTTCTGATGACCAGGTAGATAAACCTTGAATGACGCGAAAGGAATGTATTCAATGAGTGGTTCACTAGTCTGCCTTCCTGCCAGTATCCTGGCTTCCCAAAGTATTGGTATGTTGTGTCACTGATGATGGTTATGAGTCAGCCACGGGCAGGAAGATGATGGAGTCACTGTTACTGTGTGCTTGACTGCTTTCTTTGCACTTCAACATTCCTACCTGGTGTGTAGTACATTCTTGTCATTCCATAGAAGTCTGCTGTGCACACAGCCCCATAGGCCAGTCTACATCTATTTACATCAGCTCTCCAGCTGCCAGCCTCCTCACACTCCTAATGGAACAAGTAGAAAATTGTGTCAGGAGTTGCCTTTCAGAGAGGTAATTGGGATATCCGTAGAGCTCCAGATGCTGTGGTGAGTATATAGTTCCTAGGATCCTAGGCCTTGAGGGACAAAGAAGCTTTCAGAAGGGATCATCTGGGCACTGGCTCCTGGCCAGATGATGGCTGGTTTCTTGGTGGTTTAATTTTATTTGTGTAATGTCTAGGAAAGAAGCTCTAGTGGCACATATTTTCAAGGAATTTGATATTCCTGCTAAAAACTATGCAAATCAATTGAGAACCAACTTAATCCATCCTTTGTCTCAAATATCTTATAAAACTGTCCTAGCAGGCTTTTCTTTTTCATTTTAGCGCTCACTGCACTACTCTGGGACTTACGACATGGCTCAGCTTTTGGCTGGTTCAGTGGTAGTCTTTCCTTGAGTTTATTCATCATTTCAGTGCAACCAGTTTGTGAGTGGGCATATGTGTGTCCTGACTAAAACAATGTATTAGATCTTTTGTACAAGACTCTGGAGAATTCTACAAATAACAGTTTTCAATTTGAGGTCCATCTGGTCCCAGAGAGTTGGGACTAGATACCTAGACCCATGAAAGTTCTGTTTCTTCCCTTTCCCTGTCACTATTTTTTTTAAATATTTTTTTTAGTTTTAGATGGACACAATATCTTTATTTATTTTTATGTGGTGCTGAGGATCGAACCCAGTGCCTCACGCTTGCGAGGCAAGCGTTCTACCACTGAGCTACAATCCCAGCCCTCCTGTCATTATTAATGCTGAACTGTTTTTCAACAGAGTTGGCTTCCTCCAGAATCCAACTTAGCAACCTGGAGAAGCCTGAGGCCACTCCTGTAGCAGGAAGCTGCCCTACATTTGGGCAGTAACCAGTAGAACTTGATACTGACGCTAGAGTGTAAAAATAAACACCTCCTACAGTTCTGTCTTAATCCATTGGCATCAGAGTTGCTATTATTAGGCTGTAGCCCTCACACGCAGCTGTGATGGCCAGACAACAGCCTGGTCAGACCTATCCTGCCATCTTGGGATCAGAGTGTTCCTCCTGGGATGTGATCTGGGGCCCCAGGAGAGGCAGCTTCAGTCTGGGAGCATGCCATACTACAGGTAATACGAAAGATGGAGCCCCTTAGTGTCTTTAGTCTGCAAGAGCCTGAGGCTCCCAGTGCCAGCTACCAGTCTAGAGTGTAATGGGCACAAGACGACCAATTCAGGCCTAGTGAAGGGCAGGGAAAAAAGGAACATGACTTTTATTCTTTTGACTCTTTTAAAGAGATTTTTGTCTACCAATTTCCTAGACCTGGAGTCTTTAAAACTGGGAGAGAGGAAAGGACTCTTGGTCATCTGCCAAAGATACAGTAATACTAGGGACTTATTACTGAGCACTAATCATGTGTCACGTATTACATCTAGTATCTTATTTAATTCTGCATCAAACCTTTGAGGGAAAATATGCCAGTATTACAACTGAGACCTAAGGTTTGGTAGGGTGACTGATTTCCCAAAGTTACATAGCTGGCAGTCTTGTGTCAGGTTTAAGGCCAGGCCTGTCTTTACACCAAATCCATACTTTGAACATTACAGAACGTAGACTTCCAAAGCCTCGAGAACTGGCCAGACTCCAGCCACCTGCTTTTTAAAAATTTAAAAATAAACAAAAACAAGCTGGAGCTGGGCGTGGTGGCACATGCCTATAATCCCAGTGCCTCTGGAGGTTGAGGTAAGAGGATCTCAAGTTCAAAACCAGTTTTAGCAATTTAGCAAGACCCTGTCTTGAGATAAGAAGAGTTAGGTATGTTGCTCAGTGGTTAAGCACTTCTGGGTTTAATCCCTGGTACAAAAAAGAAAAACAAGCCGGGGTGCTATTGCACACGCTTGTAATCCCAGTGACTCGGGAGGCTGAGGCAGGAAGATGGCAAGTTCCAGGCCAGTATTAGGAATTTAATGAGACCCTGTCTCAAAACTGAAAAATAAAAACAAGGACTGGGAATGTTACTCAGTGGTAGAGCACACCTCATTTCAATCCCCAGTACTATGGTGAAGAAGAAAAAGTTAACAAAAAATTATGCTTACTTTAGTCCTATAACAATATAGTTATCAGTACAGAGAAATGGTATCTGCTGCCGCTTGCTAGCAAGGCAATTACAGTGCCCTTACCTGGTGATAGTCTAAAGTCTACTGGAAGTTAAAACACCTCCAGGAAAAGGGTTTGATTCTAACAATCTGACAGCATGCTTGGGGATGATGACCCCCTGCTGAGAATGTCAGATCAGAACTTGGTTCCCTAGAGGAACAAGGCTTGGATGGCTTCTTGTGGTCATGATGATGGAAGGGTGCCCTTAAATGAAAAGATTTCCTTGAAAGGCAGCTAGCCTTCCCTCCCCTCTTTATCCTACCTCCCCCACCCTGGACCCACAACTGGTTTGTGTAATTCAATCCAGATTCTTCTCATAGCCTATTTCTCAGTGCATATGTGCCCTTTTATTTACAGCTTTGGACAAACTGGATAGCAGTTTACTAGCCTACATGCTTCTTCCACTGTCTGGAGGGGAGGAAGAGCAGAAAACATTCTGATTTGCTTCCTAGAGCCCAGAAGCCAGAAGGATCAGCCAAAGAGTAAGCAAGGTATTGACCACACTAAGCAGTTAAGAAGCAGCACAGGAGCCTTTTGCGTTCCAGCTGCCTTACTCTTGCAAACACACACTTGAGAACTGTCCTGCAAGCAAAGCAGGCCGAGCTGGGGCTTTGAGCATCCACCCCTGGTATATGCTATCTCTGATCTTGGTGGTTTCCTGCTCCCTTGCTGCTCTGCTACGCCTAGCATTGAGAGGCTTTGTCCTGTGGCCTCATTCACTGCTGCATTCTCAGTCCCCTCATCTGAAGAGCTCAGACTGTCAAGATAGGAACTAAATCTTACTATTTCCCTGTGGTACTCCTTTCTCCCCAAAACCTACATCCTCAAAAGAAATAAGATTTACAGCAATTTCTCAATCTCTAGGGACTTAGAACCGTAGCAGTTAGAAGCCAGGCACTTGGGAGTGTAGGTGTATATATGTGTCCACATAGTCATGCTGGAATGCAGGAGGGTGAGAAGGAGAGCATTTATTAACACCTTGCACAGGAACCTCCCTGGGGCTTCAGATTTTATTTTGGCTTAGCTTATAATTGGGCCTGAAAGTGACCTTAAGAGGTCATCTGAGTTAACCCTCTGCCTCCAAATGGGTACAGTGAGTTGAGCTAAGGGGAGAATCAAATGGTTGCCCTGGTGGAGAAAGCATCCTCTTTTAGGCTGAACCCATGGAAAACTGAAGTGTTTTTTTCTCTATGTATAATCCCTTTTGAACAGAAAGAGACTCTGGGACAAAGCTAGGTTTTCCAGATTTTTATGGAATAAAGGAAAGCTGTCCTTTCCAGTGAGGGTCAGTGGTTTCCAGCCTGTTCTTTCCTAGCTATAGTTTCCTAGTGCTGCAGTCTCCATTCATTGAATTGGGGCCTTGAGAGCTTGAGGCACTGCTAAGGAAGTGAAAAGCTTGAAACTTGTTGAGGGTTTTGCCCAAGCTATTCTCTGTCAATATTTTTTTAAAGGTGCCTACATATTTTTAGTTTGTAAGAGAGGAAACAGACTCGGGGAAAAGAAGGTATGCTCACAACAGGAAATCCTAGGGGAGAGCGCATCTGCTTTAGGCCTTTTCCAGGGTGTTGTATTTGACTTTTAGGGGTGGACTTTTACCTGAACTTTTCTACAACATAGGTAAGAAGCCTAAAGCAAAGCAACTTCTGTGCTTCGAAAGAGGACCCTGTATTAGGGAGCCTAATTAGGAAGCAGGTGGTGTGTCTGGGACAGCCTTCAGCCTCGGCCCTTGCAGCACACTCCCAGCATGCTGCCCGGCCTTACTTGGAGACCAAAATAACATGAAACCAGTTAGAAACAGTAGCCTGAGCAAAGAACAGCTATACTCTTCCCCAGGGAAAGACAGATGACCTCCTGGGCGTTGGCTGCCATTCCATTTGTGGAATCAGACTCCTGAGGCCATAGCCAGTTGCACAAGCATCCAACAGCTTGTTTATTCTTTTTTACAACTCTGGCCCAAATGCCACAAGTCCTTGCTACTACTACTTCTTAACTATCCAGATTCTTTCAGCAGCTCTCCCATATTTCATAGAGAAGTACTTGTCTTGTAGAAAACTCAGAGCCTCTGTCTAATTCATGGCGTCTAAAGATGTAGAACTTTGACAGCTGGAGGGTAGTTATACAAGCTGAGTTTCTTGAGTTCATGTACAGGACAAAGTTCTGGAAAGTTAAGTATGCTATTAGTGAAGTTAACCAATATTATTTTGTAAACACTTGGTTTAGCAGCCACAAAGAAAGAGATGATTTCTATCAGTAAATCATTTGTTTTGCTTCCTGTACCCAACCCCAACACACTGCGGTCAGTGCTGCCTTTGCCTTCGCCCGGGGTCTAAGCCATAGCATCCCTTTAGGATGCCTTTGGGAGCCGGGCACAGTGGCACATGTCTGTAATCCTAGTGGCTTGGGAGGCTGAGGCAAGAGGATCATGAGTTCAAAGCCAGCCTCAGCAACTTAGTGAGGCACTTAGCAACTCAGTGAGACCCCTGTCTCTAAGTAAAATATAAAAAAGGGTCAGAGATGTGGTTCGGTGATTAAGCACCCCTGGGTTCAATCCTTAGTACAAAAAAAAAAATGCCTTTGGGGTTCTCCATAGTGGGGAAAGGGAGTCAGAATATATGGAGCCTTCACCTCCCCTGCTTGAAGCAGAGCAGCTATTTTGTGTATTTGGGCCGGGGGAAAAATTGTTTTTGAAACCACTGCTCTTTCCCTTGACTCACATCCAGAAATGTCCTCTTTGCTGCCCTGACCCCCTCAAGAAGCATATTGACAATAATTTTAACAAAATTACTACTCCTTCAAATTGGACTATTACTGCTGAACTACAGCTAGTGCCTTAGACATAGCGGAATACAATAGTAGATGCTTGTGACTTGCTTGGTTGATTAGTGACTCACACATGATATTAATTAACAGTCCCAGAATGCTTCTAGTTCAGAAAAGAAAGTACAGCTTATCATAATTTGGATTTGTTTTAATTTGACCATTTCTGATCTTTGCTACTAGAATTAATCACATAGTCTGAAGTGAAACCATAGCCAGATACAGGTGTTGCTGATATAGAGGATGCCTGCCTATGTCAACCCAAAGAAAGTACTCCTGTAAATTTCTAAAGTATGTCTTGAGGTGAAAGGTCAGCTGAGTGATTATTGGAAAAGACCAGAGACAGAGATTTACTAAGAACACATAGTCTTACCTGTTTTCTTTTTCATTTATTTTTTTAGTACTGCTTGTTTTTGATATGAATTTCCTTCCTGGACAGTTTCCAAAACCACTCAGTGTCTTGATTGTGGGAAAATGAAGATCTTTTTTCTCTGTTAAGGTACATTTGTAGGGGCTGGGATTATGGCGCAGTGGTAGCGTGCTCGCCTAGCACGCATAAGGCACTGGGTTCGATCCTCAGCACCACATAAAAATAAAATAAAGATATTCTGTCACCTACAACTAAAAAATAAACATTTTTAAAAATTTTTAAAAATAAAAAGATACATTTGTAGGGGCTGGGGTTGTGGCTCAGTGGTAAAGTGCTCACCTAGCACGCATGAGGCACTGGGTTCAATCCTCAGCACCACATTAAAAAAAAAAAAAAAAAAAAGTAAATATTTCTTTTTAAAAAAAGATACACTTGTAGTACTATCTAACCTGTTTATACATAGCCTCCGGTACACATCTGTATTTGGGGGCTAATTGGTTCTATTTTGTCTTGAACTTACATGTTTTATAAAAGTTAAATGTTTAAGTTATTTATAAAGCTAAATAACAGAAAAGGGACATTAGTGGGAAATTTTTGCCAAATTCAGAAAAGTCTGCAAGTTTAATTAGTAGTAACATACTCAGTGTTCATTTGTTTTAAAAAATGTACCACGATTATATAGGAGGCTAACATTAAGGGAATTAAAGGATGTACAGAAGCTAGTTGTGGTGGTACACACAGTAGTAAACCCAGCTACTCAGGAGGCTGAGGTAGGAAGCTCACAAATTCTAGGCCTGGAGCTGGGGTTGTAGCTCAGTGGTAGAGCACTTGCCTAGCATGTGTGAGGCATTGGGTTCGGTTCTTAACACTACGTGTATACAAATAAAATAAATGTCCAAGCCGGGCATGGTGGCGCACGCCTATAATCCTAGCACGGGAGGTTGAGACAGGAGAATCGCGAGTTCAAAGCCAGCCTCAGCTAGGGTGAGGTGCTAAGCAATTCAATAAGACCCTGTCTCTAAATAAAACGAAAAATAGGGCTGAGGATGTGGCTCAGTGGTCGAGTACCCTGAGTTCAATCCCTGGTACCCCAAAAAATAAAAATAAAATAAAAAATAAATGTCCATCGACAACAACAACAACAAAAAAAAAACTAAAACCTAAATTTGAGGCCAGTCTGGGCAATGTAGTGAAACCCTGTTTCAAAATAAAATGAAAAAGACTGAGGATGTAGCTTAGTGGTAGAACATACCTGAGTTCAATTCCCAGAGCCAAACAAAAAAAGATATATAGAAACTCTGAACTCCCTTTGTAACTATTCTGTAAATCTAAAATTATTCCAAAATGGCTTATTTTTAAAGATTTCTACACAACAATAAAGGTCTTTACAATGAAGAAAAAAGCCAAATAGTACCAAATCTGGGACAGTCTGAGCATCAAAATCAATAATACCAGTAATAGATTATGACCCATTAAGTTAAAAAAAAAAAAAGGAATCCATACACCAAAAGAATCCATTTACACCAAATAAATAAATGAAGAAAGAAGGAAAAAGAAAATATTTTTATATTAAAATGTCAACTAATAGTTGTGTAAAGAATAGTAGGAGAAATTTTTTATTTTCAACCATTAGAGTAAATGACCAATTTGGATAATAATCATCAATGACTGTTAAAAAGGCTAGACGAAAACATGCTGGGGAAAAGGACATCTACACAGTCTGAAAATTATCTCCCCACAGGTTACTTCTTAATTACAAAGGAGAACATGGTAACTTCACTATGGAGAAGCCTGGCAGATAGTTATAACCAAAGGTTCAAAGTTAAGCATTATCAGTAAAGTAAGCAAATCATCTGAATTGGGTTTTGTTTTGTGTTTTTTCTTCTCTGCATTGTGTCTGTTTCTCCTGGACTTTTGCTTTCTGGTTTTTTTTGTTTTGTTTTGTTTTCTACTCTGTTCATTCTATTAGCATCTATCTTTGAAAGTCTAATAATCTTTAGCTACTGATTCATATTTAAGAATCAAGCATTAAAACCTCATTGGAAATCTTGTGGGAGTGAATAGGCACATTAGCTGGTGAATTGTATGGTGGGCATCTGTAGCACGCTGGCTTTCTCATGGGGGAACCCCCAGAAATCTGTATCTGACGCTCTTCTCTGAGGTAATCCAGTTTCTGCAGAGAAGTTATCTGCCAGGGCTAAGGGTGGAATAAATTGGTCTAGCTGTTGGTATTCTCCTGAAATAGAAAGGAGTCTAAGAATTCTCCAGTGGAGATTTGCACTTCTCCAGTTTCCATTTTGGCCCCTTATTCTCCTTACTTCTGTGCCTTGTTTTCCTGAGTCTAACATAGTTCCATTTACATTTCTCTGGAAAATCTCCAGTTCCCTTTGAGAGCAGGAAAGGGGTCTTTTCTTGACAGTGTAGGGTTGATGGTGGAGATTGGGAGTCTTAAATTGCCACTTCTAGACTTGAACCAACATCCTGGTTTTTTTTTTATATATATATATATATATTTTTTAGTTGTAGATGGACACGCTGTCTTTATTTTATTGCTTAGTATGTGGTGCTGAGGATCGAACCCAGGGCCTCACGCATGCGAGGCAAGCGCTCTACCGCTGAGCCACAATCCCAGCCCAACATCCTGGTTTTTAACTGTTGAGTACTTCACCTTATTTCAGTACTTGGTCTCTAATCCTGAGTCATTCTGGGATTCTTCCGGGATGAATCTGTTTGCATCTTTGATAGCATCTCCCTCTGTATGCACTGGTTTAGTGTCTAATAATTGTTCTCCTTTGTTGTTTTTGTTGAGAGTAATTTTTGAGAGATGGCAAGGGGATATCTTTACTCTACTTTCTAAAACTTTAAATTTCATAGGTACATAGCTTTTCTTTGAAGTTTTCCATAAAAGATTCTGGTTCTGCTGCCACTGTAGTCTGCTCAAATCCTGAGCAATTTTTTTTTTCTTTCTTTCTTTCTTTTTTTTAAATGTATATTATGGATTAGCCAATGACCAGTTGTTTTTTTTTTTAATCTTTATTTTATTTATTTATTTATTTTTATGTGGTGCTGAGGATCGAACCCAGTGCCTCACGCATGTGAGGCAAGCATGTTACCGCTGAGCCACAATCCCAGCCCTCTTTCTTTCTTTCTCTTTCTTTCTTTCTCTTTCTTTCTTTCTTTCTTGTCCTCCTAAATTTTGAGAATAGATCCAATATATAACTCTAAAAAAGGAGTTCCTAGCATTTTTAAAGAGTAATAATAGTGCTTTACTTTTCTATAAAATGTATAGTTCACAAAGTACTTTCATACATAGTTTTGAGTAGGTTCCTCTTCAAATCTATTGCAGGAGCTCTCTCTCTCCTCTTAGCCTCTACATCCTTTTCTTTGACCTAGTGACTTCCCCTAAAATAGCCTGGTCCAGGCATAGAAGTGCCCAGTAGCCAATGGTTATGTTCATATCTGCTTTATTTTCACCATTCCTCTATTGCTTAAGAAAGTTGTCATGTAGTCACTGAGTTCTGAAGAATGTTGGAATTGAGGAGTGAAGAGAGGAACTCTTATCCTGTCTATTCAGATTTACTAAAGGTTGCTGCTGTCCCATTTTAGTCAGTTGTATGGCTTGTTTGTGGGCTTTTTTCTTATCACTTGATGATAATGTATATTACAATTATTGATATTTACTGTATGTCAGACACAATATTAAGCACTCAATAGGATTAATTCATTTAATGTTACTTTTATTTCCATTCTACAGGATATGGGGGCAAGGAAAAGCTAGGTAACTGACCCAGGATCACACAACATACCAATAGCTATTATGTTATTTTCAAACTATTATTGACTCAAATAAACAAACTTAACTGATAGACAATTGAAACAATTACTTTTTACTTTTTTCTTTTTTGGTACTGGAGATTGAACTCAGGGGCACTTGACCACTGAGCCACATCCCCAGCCTTATTTTGTGTTTTATGTAGAGACAGGGTCTCACTGAGTTGCTTAGCACCTCGCCGTTGCTGAGGCTGGCTTTGAACTTGCGATTCTCCTGTCTCAGCCTCCCTAAGTGCTGGGATTACAGGCTTGCGCCACTGTGCCTGGCTTACTTTTTCCTTTTTTTCATTCTTTTATTTGTGCTTTTTTTTTGGTACCAGGGATGGAACCCAGTGGTGCTTAACCACTGAGCTACATCTTCAGCCCTTTTTTATGTTTTTTTAGAATTAGAATCTCAATGCGTTGCTTTAGGACCTCCCTAAATTGAGGGGATTACAGGTACGCGCCACCAACTGGTACATTTTAATTATACAAAATAGAGGGTTATGTTTGTGGCATGTTTGTATGTGCAAATAGCATACTTTGATCATATCCACCCCGCCCCATTGTCTTCCCTTACCATCCCCTTTATACTTACTACTTTTTGTATCCTAATTGAAATGTTATGCTTCCTGAATCCATGGATTCATGTTTTCTATAACTTCTGGAATATTTTCTGCCATTCTCTCTTCTAATTACCTCTCCTTGATTTTCTACTATGAGCTCTGATTAGAAGAATGTAAAGCCTTGTTATTCCATTTTATATCTCTCAACTTCTCTTCAGTTTTTTCCTTGTCATTTTGTGTTGTGTTCTTTGTAATTTCTTCAGCTCTATCCTATGCTGCTCATTTTGAGATTTTATCTTTTATTTAAAATATTTCACATTTAACCAATATATATTTTGTATTTGGCTTTGGCTTTTTTTTTTTTTTTTTTTGTTTTTGAGGATTGAACCTAGGGTCACTTAACCACTGAGTCACATCTTCAGCGCCCCCCCCCCCTTTTTTTGGTATGAGGAATTGAACCCAGCGGCACTCAACCACTGAGCCACATCCCCAGGCCTATTTTGTATTTTATTTAGAGAGAGGGTCTCACTGAGTTGCTTCATGCCTCACCATTGCTGAGGCTGGCTTTGAACTTGATATCCTCCTGCCTTGACCTCGCAAGCTGCTGGGATTACAGGCGTGTGCCACTGTGCCTGGCTCCCAGCCCTTTTTTTTTATTTGAGATAGCGTCTTGCTAAATCCTTAGGGCCTCGCTAAATTGCTGAGGTTGGTCTCAAACTTGAAATCCTCCTGCCTCAGCTTCTTGAATTGTTGGGATTACAGGTGTGTGCCACCACACCCAGCCATATTTGGCTTTTTGACATGTGAAGTCCTGGCAGTCTAAATCAACTATTTTATTGTTTATTATTCACTATGTTTTCTTGCCTCCGTGTGTATTATGATCGTTGATTATAAACTAATTTTTGCATGCTCTTTAATTTTGACAATTTTCAAACTTAAGTTGGGAGATATTTTCCTTCAGAGGAGATTTGTCTCCTTCTGCTAAAAGATATGGGGCACCACTAAATTTAGATCACTTGAACTTCCTCCAAGGTTCCCAGTTTAATGCAGGAGTTCAGGTTTAGTTCTCTTACCTTTCCAATGGTCCAATGCTTGTCATCCTAATAGCAATGATGCTTTTGGTTCAGGCCCACAAGGAACCCCTTCTTATTCCACACTTCATGATTTTTCATCCTTGGGGGGTTTGGCAGAGTAGCCTTGGAGATTTCTCCTATTTACTATGAGCACTGAAGTGCTTAAAAATGTGTACTGTATGGGATCTAGTGTTTTTCAGTGTAAGGGTTCCCCATAATATATCATTCACAATGATGCAGAAAAACAGAACTCTATATATATAATTTTATATTCTTTTTTATTAGCTTATAAGCCTTTTTAGTGCCATTAAACATTTCTTTGTATGCATAATTTTTATGGTTTCATTATTTCCCCGTTGTATTGGTAAACTTTAATTAGTCTTTTAAAATATTTAGAATATTCTCATTTTTCTATTTTTTAAAGTAATACTGCAGTAAACATCATTGCATAAATATGAGGTAAGTCAAGGGGCATGAGGGTATAAGGGAAAACCATAACTGTTACTTTAGGACAAAAGTTGCTAACTCAGAAGGCTTATAGGAGCCAGAAAAATAAGAAAAGTGAACAGTTCAGAGTTTAAGATCTTGGTATTAAAGATCTATTTACTAAGCATTTTATTAGGACTATTAGCTATTAGTTAGCTTTGGGGGTTTTTTTTTTCTTCCTTATTTCCCCCTCCTCCATCACATAAGCTGTTTGCAGGCTAGGCTAACCTGGAAGCTGTCATAGCTGCAGCTAGCCTGCTGTGCATATCATTCAGTAGCTTTATCAAACAAACTGGTGCCCTACTATGTGTTAAGATCCTGTGCTCAGAATTACCTATCAAGGTATAAGACATAGTCTCATTCTCTAAAAATGTACTTTTATCATTAGATAAATAGCTAAATAAAATGGGCAAAGCCTGGTACTAAATGAGTTGTATAGGCAGTTGGTATTGAAGACGTTCAGGAGAATTTCCATGATACATAAAAGCTTCTAAACATGGTAGAATCTGAGCTAAAGCCTTAAAAAAAAAATGGCAAAAGACATAGGGATTACATTCCGGGTATCTTCCCAGTGGCATAAACTAACACTAAGAACTTGGAATAGATTTCATTGGAACATGGTTAAGATAAGAAGGAACTTTGAGTACCACCTTAAGTAATCTGGCTTTATCCTTGGATGGCCAGGGCCACTGGTGGCTTTTTACTAGTAGAGCAACACATTGAAGGCAGTGCTTTGGGGAAATTAAATCTGTGTCAATATATATGATATCTGGGAGTAGAGAACCAGAAGAAAAGCAAGAAAACTTAGTTAGAAGATTACAGTAATTCAGAAGACAGGTAATGCAGGCCCAGATTAGGATGGTAGGAATAAAGATGGGATCTGGTGTCTAATAGGCTACTGGAGATTTGATTGTAGAAGTTCAGTAACAATGTAAGGTTTAGAAATCAACAGCAAAGATATGGCAAGGGATTAACATAGCTTAAGTTGAAGAAGACTTCAGATCTGAAACTTGCTGTAAGTCTATATTTAAATATGGGCCAAGAATTATTTTATTAAATAATGAAGAAAGAAATACATAAGAAGTAGAACTAGGAGTATTAGTTTTATAGAAACTGCAAGAAACTGTATAAGAGTAGGAGAAGTTAGCTAATGATGTCAAGACAATTCAGATATTATAAATTAAAACTGCTTCACACAATTCAAATATTACAAGAAGGCAGATTTCTGGTGGTTAAGAAATGGTGAAGGAGCTGGGCATAGTGCATAATCCCAGCAACTCAGAAGGCTAAGAAGAAAGGAAGGAAGGAAGGAAGGGAGGAAGGGAGGGAGGGAAGGAGGGAGGGAGGGGAAAGAGAAAATAGAGTTAACAGGCCATTCTTTTAAGAATTTTGGTGTTGAAAGAGCAAAAGAAAGAGAGGATTGTCTGAGTTGACATGCCAGTGATAGCCTCTGCTTTCTGTTTCACCTGAGATTCCCCCAGTTACAGGACTCTCATAGACTTCTGCCCCTGTGGAGCCAAGCGACACTCCTTGAAAGGCTACTGCTGCTTTTTTAAAAACAGCTTTATTGAGATATAATTGACATACTTTACATTTCACAATTTGAAATATCTAGTTCAGTTATTTTTAATATATTCATAGAGTTGGGCAACTATGACCATAATCTAATTTTAGAATGTTTCATCATTCCCAAAAGAAACCCCATACTCACCAGCAGTTATTCCCCCATTTCTCCCTCTGTCCAGCCTCTGGTAGCTACTGATGATGTATTTTTTGTCTCTATACATGTACCTGGTCCGGACATTTCATATAAATGGAATCCAAGAATGTGATATTTTTATGTTTGTTTTCTTTCACAAAACATAATGTTTTCATGATTTATCTGTGTTGTGGCATGTATCAGTACTTCATTCCTTTTTGTACTGAATAATTGTCCATTATGTGGATACCCTACATTTTGTTTATCCGTTCATCTGTTGAACATGTTGGTTGTGCCCATTTTTTTTTAATATTATGAATAATGCTCCTGTGAACTTATTTCTTTTGAAGTCACTGGCATTATAGGCATGTGCCATTGCACCTGGCCTAAACTTCTTTTTGTGTTTTTTGGTTTTTGTTTTTGTACCAGGGACTGCATATAATCCCAGCAGGTCAAGAGGCTGAGGCAGGAGGATTGCAAGTTCAAAGGCAGACTCAGCAAAAGCGAGGTACTTAGTGAGACCCTGTCTCCATATAAAATACAAAATACAGCTGGGGATGTGGCTCAGTGGTCTAGTGTCCCTGAGTTCAATTCTCGGTACGCCCCCCCCCCCGCCAAAAAGATAATATGTTAGTTTCTGGTGATGTTTATATCTGTAACACAATAAAATTAGAAAAATAATGACAGTATACCTTCTCTTATGAAATAATGATGACAGTTGATGCAGAGTTGTTTTGATATTATTGTTTGGTGATAATACTGGACAATGAAAAAATTGGCAATCCTAGCTGGGTGTGGTGGTGTGAGTCTGTAATCCTAGGTACTAGGGAGGCCCGAGCAAGAGGATGGCAAGTGTGAGGTTAGAAACTTAGCAAGACTTTATCTCAAAATTAAAAAAATACCGAAAAACAAAAAAAGAACTGGGGGTGCTGGGATTGTGGCTCAGCGGTAGAGCGCTTGCCTTGCATGTGTGAGGCACTGGGTTCGATCCTCAGCACCACATAAAAATAAAGGTATTTGTGACCATCTACAACTAAAACAAATATTAAAAAAAAAAAAAGAACTGGGTTTGTAGCTTAGTGGTAGAGTGCCCCTGGGTACAACCTCAATTTAAAAAAAACAAAACAAAAAAACTTGGCAATCCTATATTGATCCCACCCACAGGTTTAGGAGTTTGGGTTGTTTTATTGTTTTTTGGTTTTCTTCTTTTTCTTTCTCTCTTTATTTTTTGGGTTTTGTATATGTGTGTAGTTGAACCTGGGGCACTTAACCTCTGAGCCATATCCCTAGCCCTTTTTATTTTGAGGTAGGTTCTCCCTAAGTTGCTTAGGACCTCCTTAAGTTGCTGAGGCTGGCTTTGAACTTGCAATCCTTCTGCCTCAAGCTCCCAAGATGCTTCTGGAATTACAGGTATATGCCACCGTACCCAGCTTGATTCCACAATTTTGATGGGAATTTTTCTTTCTTGTCTTTGAAATCAATCTACAATCACTGGTTCAGAAAACAGAAGGATTACTTCTGGCTCTGGGGTGATCAGTGAAGACTTGATGGAGGAGTTGCTTGGAGTTTTGTAGATTTTAAATAATTCTGAAGATGGCCAAGTGTAAATCTGAATGAACAGAGACAGTAAAGAGAAGATGGGCTTATGAAACAAGTCTGAAGCTATTCAAAGCAAGGTTGGGTGGAGGAGAGTAGACAGCAAAGATGGAGGAACCTGGAAGCCAAAAGCAGGAGCTTCAGCTTTTGAGGATGACAAAACATTACAAGGATAGGAGAAGTGATGTGTTGAAGAAAGATGATGCTTTAGGAAAATCAGTCTGGGAGTAGTGGAAGGTAAATTGCAAGTGGGAAAACTAAGAGGCTGTTGAAGTTTATAATGTGTTTGTGTTTTGTTTCTGACTATGATATAATTTGATCTTTCATCAAAAGCCATATAGATTGTTAGCAATATTGGTTGGGAAGTAGATGCCAATGTGGTCTGGAGTGTGGTGAAATTAAGCCAAGCATTGAAAGTATGAGAGTTAGCACCTTCCACGGGTGTCTGGAACCCTTTTCCAGACACATTAAAATGGTTGGTTTAGCCTCACAGACATTTCAGGGACTAAGACTCTGGGCCCAGAGCTCTCACAACAAGCAGCTAGAACTCCAAGCACTTGATCAGGGAAGCCAACTTTGCCTAGCCTACAGCTGTTTATCCAGTCCTCTTAGTGGTCTGTATCAGCTCAGGAAGAGGTGAATATGGCCACCAAAATCTCTGCTGCTTTCAGCCTCCCTGAGGGGACTGCTAATAGTTGGTTACTTTTATGAACAGCAGCTTCCCTCCCTTCTTCCCTTCCTCATTGTTTCTTGCTTTTAGGATCTGGGGCCATGGCGCCTCAAACAAGCCAAAGTGGGAGATGGGTTTGGTGTCTTTAGCCACCTTCATTCTCTATAATTCATCTCAGTCACCCTGGTGTCAGAGGACACAGGCCTCATGGGGAAATAGAAGAAGCAAGAAAGAGAAAGAAAACTACATTTTTTTGTGGATCCTGAGAGGTAGTTGCTGTGGTCTTGGACTGGTTTTTCTGAAGGCTTCTTTATTGAGGACCTGAAATCCAAAGGCTTCACTGTGGAGTCCAGATAGTGTATTTGTTCTCCATATCTGTAGGTTCTGCATCTGCAGATTCAACCAACTGTGGATCACAAACATTCGGGAGGGAAAAATTGTGTCTGCATTGAACATTGGTAGAAAAAAAGAGAAAGGTTTGTACAGACTTTTCTGCTTTTCATTATTCCCTAAATACTACAGTATAACAACTATTTATATAGCATTTATGTTGTATTTGGTATTATATATAATCTACAAATGTCTTTAGTATACAGGAGAGTATGCCCAAATTAGATGCAAATACTATGCCATTTTATGTAAGGGATTTGAGCATTTTCAGACTTTGATATCCATGGGGGTACTGGAACTCACAGGCAAGGGATGACTGTAGGGAGCCTTGGGAGGCACTGTAGTCAGGGATACTGCTTGGGGTCCAAGCCCACTTTGAGAGCATCTCTGTATTCAAGGGTAGCAGCAGAGAGCAGTAGCATGAAATGAACAGAGTGCAGCCACTTATTATACAAGTGGCTCTTGCTGTGGTTTCTCTACTCTTATTCCTTCAGAACTAGCCCAGAACCTGAGCAGGGAAAGAGGCAGAGAATTCAGTAGTTCTACAGACAACTGAGATTTTTCTCTGGCCTGAGAGAGACCACTCCCTTTCCTCAGCCTTCCTTTCCCCAGGAAGATGGGCTTCCTGGCCACTCAGCCTGGCTGAAGGATTCTTTCTTCATAGTAACTGGCTTCAACCCAACTCAGGACTGACCAAAAATTAATGTATATGAGAAGCCCAGGAACGAAGCCCAGGAGAAGCCTACTGCTTCAACTAGTAGACCTGAAGATCCCAGGAACTGAATTGGACCCTGTGTTAGGAGAGGTCCTGCAGCCACCTTGGCTCTAAGGCCCACGATTACCCTGCAGCAGCCCAGTCTTTTTAGACAGACCCTGTCCATTTGCCTGAGGAGCACCCTGGGAAGCCTAGTACTAAGACTGACTGGTCAGGCATCCACAAGGACGGAGTTCCTTCTGGTGGAATGGTCCCTGCAGCCTCCCTTCAGGACTTCAGGAATTCCCTCCCAGGCTGACTGCTCCACCCTAAGGCTAGTCTGGAATCCTAGTGAGAGGAAAAAGCTGGAAAACAAGGAGCCATTCAGAGTGGGTAAAAAGAGGGGGGAGAGGTTTCTCACTAAGGTCTGCAAGGCGGGCCAAAGGAAGGAAGCTGCTAGGCTCTGCCCAGACTATTTCCCTGACACTCCTAAGAACTGCAGAGGAGCTAGGCCCAGCTCTCCCTATTTTTCCTTTGCTGTATCGAAAGCCTCCATCTTCCAGCACCGCCTGCCCTCCATGACTGACTCCTCTCTCCACCCTCCCCTTCCCTAGGCTAACAGGCCCAGAGGGACTGATGGGGAGGGAGGCTGAGTGGCTGTACTGTGGGCATGCCTGCTCCTTTCCCTCCCCCCTTCCCTTAGCAGCAACGTCACCCGCAGCACCAGCACCAGCAGCCGCGGCAGCAGCAAGGAGATGGGCTGGGATTGCGCAGCCTCCCTGCATTAGCTAGGATGCCATTGTATTAGCAGAAATCTGATCTTAAGAAATCAGCCTAGCTCCCCCCGCGTGGTCCTGTGGAATACAGCCTCAGTTGGAACTGTCCAGGTAGAGCTTGGTGGAAGTGCAAAAGAAACAAAAGCCTCCTGGTCCAGCTTAAGGCTCCTTACAGAGGTATGGCTCAGCGGCACTGGGGGAAGGGGGAGGGGGAGGGGAGCGGCAGAGCCTAAGGATCTCTGATCAACATTTGGGCCCTGGCTCCTTAGGGTTGGCTTTGTCTCTGAAAGAGAGCAAGTATTAGCAAGTACCAAACAGGCTCATCCATGCATATACATTTGGCTACCCGGCAGGAATGGGGAAAACTAGAGGCTTGGGCTAGTGCTATTATGCCATTTTGTCAAAAAGCAGAAGATCCTGTGCTTTCTCTCTGGGCATTTGTAATGAATTTGCTGTAGCTGATATAATCAGGGTGGGGAGTGTTAGGTCTAGAAACAAAGGCTTAATGGGAGGAGACCCTAAAGCTACTGTAAGTTTATGATGGAGAACATACAGGGATCCACCAAGAGGGATCTGGGCAGCCTTTCCCTTCACACTCATGCATACGTGTGTGCACATAGACACATGCACTGTATCTTTTGGTACTGTGGGAGCCACTCTGCTCCGGATTAGGATGAATTAAGAAAGAATGTTGACTGAGATGCCCAATAGTGGGGGGTAGGAGGGAGTAGTCATTGCAATGATTGTTATAATCAGCCTCCTTGTACAGACTTAGCTTCTACCTAGCAGGAAGAGACCAAAGCATAAGCTAAGTTAACATTCCCAAATCAACCCTCCTCTTCCCTTCAGCCCTGCCCTAGAGAAAACTCATTCCGGAAAAAGGCTCACCATCAGGACCTCAAGTCAAGGTCAGGGTGCTAGAGAATAGTGATAGTACAATTTTCTCCCCATCTTCCTTCAGGAGGCCAAAAAAGAGGGAGTGGGTTCTGTGACTAGCAGAAGGACACTGATGACCAAAGACAGGGAAGCTTTTCTTCTGAGGTTTCCTGTTACTGAGCAGGTAGAGTCCCTTAAATTTCTGTTGCCATTAACTACCTTGGTTGAGAATTTAAAAACATGGCAATAGGAGCCAAGAGTTCCCCCGTGTGCAGATATGTGTTTGAGGTAGGCGCTGGAAACTTGTGGGAGTGTGTAAGTTCCCAGGAATGTGAACAATAGAGTAGGGGGGAAGGGGTTTGGGGTCCATGAATGGGGCAGGGAGACAAGGACTGGGAACTGGAATAGGAAGATGCAGGAGGCAGGATTGACCAAGGGTAGGAGAGCATGGGAGCAGTAATAGGAAAGGGACTATGGATTCAGAGATAGAGGAGAGTAGGTATGGGCCCTAACTAGGGAAGTTAAAGTGTAGGCCTACCCAGGAGATGGAAAGCAACTGTTCCCGGAACAGGGTAATTGCAAGGACTTTAGGAAGAGGGTGTGGCCCTGATCATTTTCTTTGCAAGGCAGTTATGATGAAAATAGTTGAGAATTGGGCAAACCTGGGTTTGAATCCCATTTCTACTATAATTATGGGGAAACTACTTAAATACACTAAGCCTCAATTTTCTCTTCTGTAAAATTGGGATTATTATGCCTACTTAAATGTTATGGTGGATGCCTATTGTGTAAATGATCACTAATAAATACCATTTTTTTTTAAATATTTTTTTAGTTGTAGATGGACACAATGTCTTTATTTTATTGCTTTGTATGTGGTGCTGAGGATTGAACCCAGGGCCTCACGCATGCGAGGCAAGCGCTCTACCGCTGAGCCACAATCCCAGCCCTAAATACCATTGTTTTGATAGACCAAGAGACACATTTGGGACCGGGGTCAGTAAAAGGGCTCCTATGGATCTCCTTGGATCTGGAGAGCTAGACTTCACAACTTCATGCTGGCTGAGCACTGCCCCCTCCCCCAGCTACCCAGTAGGCATAGCTAGAGGGCTGATCTTCTGACAGAGCTTCTTTCAACTTTCTTCTTATTCTGGATTCTCTGTTCCTTCTCTAGCTTCATCTTCCATGTCTCCATTTAATCAGGGTGGAAGAGAAGTCTGGAATGAGCTCTGCCCCCTCTGTTTTCTCTTTGCCTTTGTCAGAGTTTTGGGCCACAGTATTAAACTTGTGTTGATATAGGACAAATCAGTTCTAGGAGTCTTAGATATGCTCTCAGTAAATGTTTTCTGTGGTATTTGAAATCAAGTCAAATGTACAACATTCTCTCATTACATTCTTAACAAGAAAATTTTTCAAAAGTGAGGATTCCTGAGACCCATCTTAATTCTGTTATTTATTCACTGAGTGTTCTTAAGCAAGAAATTTCACTTTGGGGGGTATCACTCTCCTTATTTTTTTAAAATGAAGATGGCCCTGCCTACTTTGGTAAGTTGGTATGAGGATCCATGAGATATGACATATATAAAAAGTGCTTTGTAAAAAATGTGAAAGGAGCGGGACGAGGCATTAATACAAAATCTCATGAGGTGCCTACAGAACTTCATAGTTGATCAAATTGAATTGTCTGTGGAGGAATTGCTGGTAGGCATTGCCCTTGGAGATTGGGAAGGAGTTAAGATCTTCTCTGAGATACACAAATATAAAATAAATGAAATCAGTGAGTAAAGGGGCTTGACACTTAAAGTAAGATTCCATATAGCCTAAATGTAAAAGCCAAAACTATACAGCTTTTAGAAGAAAAGCAAAGAAAATTTCTTTATGATCTTGGATTAGATAAAGATATCTTAGGATACAGAAAGTTTTAACCGTAAAAGAAGAAAACAAAAATTGGACTTTATAAGAATTAAAAACTTCTGACAATTAAAAAAGAAAACACCATTAAGAAAACAAACGGGGCCGGGCGCGGTGGCTCAAGCCTGTAATCCCAGCACTTAGGGAGGCTGAGACAGGAGAATCGCGAGTTCAAAGCCAGCCTCAGCAACGGCGAGGCACTAAGCAACTCAGTGAGACCCTGTCTCTACATAAAACACAAAATAGGGCTGGGGATGTGGCTCAGTGGTCGAGTACCCCTGAGTTCAACTCCCAGTACCAAAA